>APFE030568111.1:217642-250232 GCA_000404065.3 Pinus taeda
ATATGGTGTTTACTTTCCATAAATGTCTAAAAATTTATTCATTTAGCATGATTCTCCTTGATATGTCATGTAGTTTATGTTTGAATTATACTATGTATGCTCTTGTATCTCTTGTTGTCTTTTGATCTCTCTTATAGGTATTTGAACACAAGCAGTAGCAAGGAGTGAACTTGGAGGCTAATGGATTGTTGGCTTGAGGGAGCTTGGACTCAGGTTCAGAGTTAGCTATGCTAACCAACAAAACCCTACACTACTGGCCCTTTTGACAACAACCTACTTAGTGTAGGCTGCAGTCTCACCCGAGGGAGTATTAGGGGATGCTAGAACCAGGTTTCTGCATCTAGAAGGTTATATGATGTGGGGGTAAGGATTTTCCTCAGTTTAAGGCTTGATCTTACCTTCACGAAACCTTATCCTCAAAATCCCCAAACTTAAAGAAATTTCCAATTAAATAGAGTTATGAGCTTCACCTAAGGGTATAATCATGCATAAAATAAAATATAATAGTAGTTCCAGATTGTCGTGAAGTAATTAATACAATCTAATAAATAAATGGAATCCAGCTGAGCATAAATACAAAAAACACATAAGTATACAATTAGAACACATAATTGCCTCAGATACTCTTTATTATTCCAGATCTTCAATACATATACTTTTCAAACCCTATGCACACAATTGTTGGGGCCCATGCACTCAACTATGGAATTACCAAGGTATTCATGCACACAGTTGCAAGAGCCTTCCCCTTTTCCCAGATAGAGAAATATATCATTACATACTCAAAAACATATCATCTCATGAATCGATTTCCTTATACTTTCTAATGCATCCCTTTATATATCCTTTATTATTACAATACCATGGTCTGAAAACCATGGGTGGAGAAAAAAACAATACAAAAACTAAGGGGCTTTGACCTTCCTAAAACCCCTTGACTCCTAGTGACCTACGCGTTTCGCGCTCCACTCCTTAAAATGCAGAGGCTTTTACAAAACTTATTCAAAATTGGACCTAGGGTACCCTATCCCAATAGGCCCCCGACACAATGATGTGACTCTTCCTTGAGTCACTCTACTATTACGCTCTATATCGTTTATTTCAGGTTGTTGAACTAAGACTTCCCTCATTGAATCACCTTTGTGCATTGTTTTTCTTCCTATCAAACTTCGTCGACTAACTTTTCTATAGTTGGTCCTTATGCTGCTAAGTTGATTTTCCACTATGTTTACTTCAGACTTTTGAGTGTGCCTTCCATAGTATGTGAGAGATTCCATGTCTCTTCTTCCTAGGGTTTCATTCGTGTAGTGAATTTACATCTTCTTCCACAGCTCCTCGATCTGTTCTTGAAGGGATGTCCCTTCTTTCAACCGGGAGAACCGTTACTGAGGTGCGTGTCATTCCCTTAATCTCATCGTATTACAGTTGCTTATCCCGGATGGCTACTTCAATATTTTTCACCTGTGGGTTCTCCTGCAGTGAGGCCCATAGTTCTAGTTTTTATTCAAACAGTTGGATATAGTCCTCCACTATAGCACTGATTGTTTCCATGCATATTCATATGACTGTCTCACGCTACTAGCGTGGTGGGTTGTAGCTTCAATTGAAGCTCAGTAATTTACATATGCGGATCAAAATGAACCTTATCCACTTGCACCTTTGACTCTCTGAATGAATCTGCTAGTTGTTTCACTTTGTCTTATGAAGTGGCCTTGGACTGAATTTGGAGATTTGGAAGCTCACTAGATACTCTAGAAATGGCCTGCTCTAGCTGCTTCCTTCACACAGTTGCCTCATCCTGATCTTGGAGAGATTTTTCTTTTCATCACACATATTCTAACTAGTGATCTTCACATATTTGATCACCATGAGAGCTAGTTGTTCTCGCACCTTAAGTTCATATGCTACACCCTAGTGTAGTTCATGCAATGTGTGCAGAGGGAGTGTCACGAGGTTAATACTCACGTTCTTAAGCGGTTGCTTGCTCTCCCTATCTTCGACATTATTTAGGTGTAAATATCCATCATGAAGGGGTATAATGTGGAGCTCTGAAGTGAGTATTGACTGCACATTTCCTGATGTCATTGGTTCCATGCTCACTTGAGATTGGCTTGATTGAACCATGCTCGCTTGAACCTGGCTCGCCTAAACATGTAATTCTTTGAGGCCCTGTTGGACCTTCGTCAATATGGACTAGTATTTCTCTTCGATGTGTCCCTAGATATCTTCCATCACAGATTTGACAGTATCCCCAATTTCATCAAGGTCCTCCATAGTGAGAACAATGGCCTCCGGGTTAGCGAACTTATCAGATTTGTGCTTTTTACGGGCGCCTCTCGCACTTATCTTCTGTCATCATTTTATAATAAATGGAGAAGCGATGTCCTCCAAGTCTACATAGGGGTCTTCGCCACCGTGATCAGGTTCTTCTATGTGTTATTCTTCTTCTTGCTCTCAATTTGTTTCATGTACAATATTCTTTTCTACATCAATGGTCACCTTCTTCTTTTCCTTCGGCACATCTTTACTAGTCCCTGTTGCACCTTCCACATTTTCTGTCGGATTGAGCCAGTTAGTTAGCAACTGAAGGACTCATTGGGTTATATATTATTCGGTGAAAAGAAACAATAATGTCATCCATGTCTTCGTCAAACCACGCCTCGTGCAAATATACACATGGTGGAAATCGACCTTGAAGTCAGCAATGTGCCAATATTCCTTAAATAGACTCAATGACAACCTCAACTTCTAGTTGATCACCATTGGCAGATCCATTTCGAATAATACCCAAAACATCTTATTTTCTATAATGCGGGAAGGGTCCTTTATTGCCCACAACAAGGCAAGTCTGGCAGCCTCATACAACTCTAGATCTGTAGTGGGGAATTATGAATCATTCGGCATCCTCCAAGCTAACAACATGATCAATAATAAGAGGCACGCATAGTGGAATGATCTTCCCTCCTCCTGCACTTCATGGTAATTGTTGAGGAACTCTTGGTATAGATACCCTACCCAAATGCACTAAACCCCCTTGCTACACTGCACAACCAAGGATACCACTGGTGTCGGCACTTCATCTACACGACACTTCCTCATGATATTTCCTACCAAGATTTGTGCAGCAAACCACACAACGTTGTCAGTGATTGAATTGATGACATATTCCCTAGACTTCTTGATTAGCCTAAAGTCACTCTTCATCTGGTCCCCCAACGTTTTCTCAAGTGACTTCCCCACAAAATCATCTACGGGGTTTGCACCTTGATAGGGAAACATTGTGATTCTCTATATCAACATGTCATCGATTGGGATGGGCTCTCCCATCCATAGGAACCCATGATGGACTAGCACCAACAACTAACACACACAAATAGTGTTGATTTTTCTTCATCCAAAGTGTGGGATGTAAAGCATGTTCAGTAATCTTGTGCATTTAATATCGACCACCCATTTCATTGGTTCAATTATTGTGAGGCCCGCCTCCTCATAGTACACCACCTTCAAATACTTGTTTGGTTCTAGTTATAGAAATTTCTCACGGTCGCTCAAATCCAAATCTTCCATGCAAAGATAGGGTACCCTTGCCAACAAGTCATCTTCAATAGGAACTTCCTCCAGTAGCAACAATGTGAATACCTTAAATTTTCTAGAGTCTGGAGCCTTAGCCACTTTTGAGGTTGGCTTCCATGGTGACATATACAATGGAAACCGATAAATTGGTTATGCTTCTTCTGCACTGATATCCTCAATCCCTTCATTCATATCTTCTTCATCCAACTCCTGCAACTCCATTGGATGTTTATTTTTATCCATTTTTCCCTTTTGTCTCTACTCGATTGGAATTTTCCGTGGCGATTGTCGAACCAGGGTCTTCTACGAATTTTTCTGCTTTTTATCTCCTGCCACGGAGGTAGGAGGCTTTAGCCTCAGTGAACTAGGATTTGTAGTGTGGACTATCGGTGTTGCAGTCATGATGTTCCCTACTCCTCTCTTCAAAAACTCTTGCTTAAATTCCTCCCAACTCAAGTAACCATACATGCAGCAACACCGTTGGCTCTTTAAACACTAAAAGGCATAGAGAATTGTCAAGCAAAGTATCCGAATGTGGAGAAATGTGTGATACTTATAACCCATTTCAAATTCAAACTGTCTGTTCCCCCTCGGATCTTCCTCATAAATGCAAATTTAGCAACATATTTTTGTAGATATGCTCCTTAAGTGTATTTGCCCCACTCCTTTTAATGGAAAAATAGTTGTCAAATCAACTGTAGTTGTTCCAATAGTCACCTTCTAGGCAAGCTACGCAGGACCCTCCTTATGGCATAGCTACCTCGTCATAGCTTCCACCTGCGCCATCTTCCTAAATATTGCATAGCCCTCCTTCTTCGATATAATTTTTCCTCAACAGAGTTGTTTATAGTCCTGCGCTCTCTTTCCACTGCCAGAAGCACTAAGACTTTTCTTCTATCATGTAGTCATTGTGCAGGGGTGGGATCATCCCTATAAACCTTCAATCTACTCCCATTAATCATGCCTGGAAATTCTTCCCCATTAAGCTTCGTGAGCTGAATTGTGCCACAATCTGAAATATCCTTAATCACGTACGATCCTAGCTAATGCATCTGAAACTTTCCCATAAATTTGGAAACCTATTAACATTGCAAACCTTTGTTAGGGTATTCTCCAAGATATTGTTGAAAGCTTTGACACTTCCATTCTCTTAGGGATGATACGGTGTACTCTTCTGATGGTATATATGGAATTCTTATGTTAAAGCCACAATTGTCTCATTCAGGAAGTGTGAACCTCTGTCACCCATCAAAATCTGTGGACATCCAAACCATGACAAAATAAATTCAAATATAAACTTCACAGTAGTTTTTGCATTGCAATCCTTCACAGGTTGTGCCTCAGCCCACTGGTTAAGTACTCTATTGCAGTGATAATATAACATGATCATGTCTTCTTCCTTGGTGGTTGAATAGGTCCAACAAAGACATTTGCATATTTATCAAATGATTGTAGTGTAACTTGTGGATTTAATGGATTTCATCCCTTCTCAATGGCCTCTCGATCCTTTGACACACATCTCATGCACTATAGTACTCGTTAGAATCTTTATGTAACATAGGCCACCATAATATTGCTCGCAAATTTTTTTACATAATTGCCTTACCTGCATAGTGTCCTACAACGACACCACCATGTGCTTCAGCTAGAATACTATGTCTTTCATATTCAGGTACATATCATCATAGAAATTCATCTGATCCTATCTTATATAAGTGCCTTACAATCACGAAAACATTTGTAGCCCTAACAACTAATTCCTTCTTTTGTTGTGTCATATAACCTTCAGGAGCTATGCTAGTAGATTAAAAATGAATAATGTCTGCAAACTTTTCATCCACAACTCTGACAGCAAAGAGTTGCGCATCAAGTAACCCTTTCAATATTAGTGGGCTCTTCGTCATTCTCGATCGAAGAGAGGTGATCAGGTCCAGCATTCAATCTCTTGGGCTTAACTATCACTTCAAAATCATACTCCTAGAAAATAAGGAACCATCTACAGATTCCCCCCCCAACACAGGCTTATTGACCAGGTACTTCAAAAAAGAATGGTTCATGTACATTTTAAAGTGCACACCTAGCAGATAATGCCTGAATTTTTTGTTAGAGAATCTAAGGAAAAGTAGCGTTGTGATGATTCTATGAGACTTGATAACAATTTTTGAAGTATTTATATTTTTTATTAGTTATATTATACTTCTTATTCTTCTTATTAGTGCATATGTGTGTGCTTCATCAAACTACTACCAAACACAAAATAACAAGAGCATAAATTTGGCTCTCTGTTAGGGACAATCCCTCTCCACTCTTGAGAGGGAAACTCTTTGTAAGTGTTCTCTTATTGAAGCTTCTTATTTAAAAAATTTCCAAACCCCAGACCCTTGACTATAATTTCCTCCAAGCATGAGTCAAATCCTTCCTCTTTTTTCACTGTCACTTCCGGCACATCTTCTAACTCTTCTTTCAGCACTTTGTCTTCCAATAATTTTGTCTTATAGGTTAGTAAACTCTAGAATATTAGAGCTTCTCTTCTTTGCTATAAAGAGATTCTTCTTTATTGTCCTTAGGAGACCTTATAGACCCAATTGCTCATCTGACTTAGGTCTCTTATGTTTCTGCCCTAAACTGTTGTATTGTTTTCCCTCATTAGGGAAAGTGCATGTTGCAATAGCCCTTCATAAACCCACGAAAACAACCTTCAAATAACTTCGACTTAGTCAAGGTAAGGTGCTACTTCTATGTGCTAATTTTATGAGCATATAACAGCCTTTCAAGCCTCCACGCAGCCCTATTTTGGTGTGGCTAGGCTTGTGGCCTACCACATGTCTCCGTGGCACCATAACAACCCTCCAAAATAGTCATACCTCACCTCTTTCTTTCCCTCAAACAGTTCGCAAATAGCCCCTGAAGCTTTGGCCCTCTAGCAAGGGAACTCAGCCCCCCTTCTAGCTCTTGGATTCCTAAACTAGGCCTGAATTAGCCCTCTCCTCCTTTGTTTTTTGGTCTCCTTGCTACGCTTCCCTTTCAGACCCTTTATCTCCTCTTTTCTTCATCCTATAACCATTTCATGTATGTGTATTTCAGAGTTGAGATGGTGTGTCCAAATGAGGAGTGGACAACCTCTATTTATAGAGGTTTCTTTCTCCTTCTTTAAGCCGATGACTTGACAGTTTAGCTTTTAAATTCATTTTTCTTCATTATTTGTTGCTTGTAGTCTTTGTTGCTGCTAGGAGAGGATTTGAATTCCCTTGGAAGTGTTCCCATGACCTTTTATGACATCATACATGATGTAACATGTCATCAAAGGGTCTCGTCATAATTACATTTGGATTTTGACTCCCTAGAATCACTTTAAAATGTGCTTGAACCATTTTCAATGAGAAAGAAACTCATTGACAAATAATATCAAAATTATCTTTTCTTGAAAAAGTGAAAATATCAAATTACATGTATGAAGACTGAACCTAGTTACATCTTCTCCAACACTCCCTCTTAACTGGGGAGGTATTCATACAACATTACAAGGTGTTAAACAATTTTCAATATTGAATAATTCACATAAGAGAAATTGGATTAGCAATCCATCTATTATAGCGTCATATTCATTAGCATTGTCATAGTTCAATGCCTTCACTAACAACGCTATCGCTTTATGAGACCATGAGTTACAATGCTGGCGAGACCAATGATTTATAGACACATTCATCATTGTCTCTCAAGGTACATACCCACCTGGGTGTTCTCGAGTATGAACTTCTAGGACTATTCTTATGTTGGGTTCCCAGCCCTCAAATAATATCAGTCCTCTTGCCTACTCTTGTCTTAGATGCCTTACACATCCTCAAAGAGTATTGAATGTCAGATGATTACCTAATCTTCCCATTATTTCTTCCCAAATGAAGACAAGAATGTTGTGTCTATCTTGTGTTTACATTTCCATTCATGGCCTTTATCTAGACCCATGACATGACCCATGACATGGAAAACACAATAGTCACTCCTTTGTAACCAGGGGTGATTCAAAGCTTCCTCTTGATCAGGGACTTGTCAAAGCTCCTCTTAACTAGGGACTCTTTCCTTCATCAACGACTTCTTTTTCATGGGTCCTTCAACTACATGATCACCTTCCTCTCTTGATGTCATCAAGTCTTCAATCAAATTTGTTCTCGATAGGGCATCATCCATCCATCACTTTCCTTCTTGGTTAGTCATGTCATTTCTTCATGGAAAGTGACTATTAGGTTCCTCTAGTCATCTTGGCTACTCGTGTTAAACACACACATGGCAACAACAAAATATTAAAGCTAATTAGGAGAGTTCATCTATCATTTGACAATGATATACATCTATAGTACATTCATGTGACCATTGGGTTCCACATCCCAAGGTCTCTTGGACTCTCATGGTTGTTCACATTCTACACCAACCCATAGAGGATTAGGTGTCCAACATTCCCCCCCCCCCCTTAATCCGAAGGGTTATGTACGAGTCCAAGAAGAGAGTTGTAATACAAAATGTGAAAAAATTCATGGCAACACTAGGCTGAATGTGCTCTCTGAAATGTTGGTATAAGGCAGGTGGTTTAAGGATGACCACCAACACTGGAATGCTTAGTGCAGTTCTTGGAACTCTTCCAAGTCTGGCATGAAGCTTAGGTCTTCTGCTAGAGGAAGTGCTCCTCACATTTTGAAGAGGGAAACCTTAAACCTTGAAATAGAGGTCTCACCCCGCATAAAAGGGAGAACCACAACCTAAAAAGGGAGGTCTCAACCTCTGATGGTTTAAGGATGACCAACAACTCTGGAATTATTAATGCAATTCCTGGAACTCTTCCGAAACTGGAAAGAAGTTGAAGTCTTCTGCTAGAGGAAGTGTCCCAAATTCTTTGAAGAGGTATCATAGACTGAAGGCATGCTCAGGGGCATCTTTGTCTCTGGATATAGCTCTGAATCTAGTATGGCAGGTTATGGCTCAAGATCACTTGATGCAGCTTTGAAGCTTATAGATGACCATCATTCCCCCCTGTCAAATACAAGGTCAGATGATGGAGAAAAATCAACTGCAATATTTTTCAATACTCTAGAACAATTTCTGACATCCCATTGCCAAGAAGTGATCCATCCAAGATGCATCTTTGTTCTTGCAAGAGGTTTGTTTCTTAAGCATCTATTTGAAGAATGACTGGTTTTATGACAGTGCTTACATGGATGAAGATCAAAACAATGATCTTTCTGATGGACAACACGATCATATTGTTGGCATTTCACAATCTGTTGTTGTGGAAGAGAGGCAGAACCTAGAACAACTGGAGGTAAACTGTCATGAAGGAATCCAACACTCTGAAACTGGATGGGCTTTGAGTAGTCTCGAATATGAAAGGACATCTCCTTATCATATCCAAGACCTGTTCTATGCTTGTTGTGGACAATCTCTTCCCAAGGTTTGATGATGGGCTTGGAAAGTGAAATTGCACTTCTGCATTTGCATGTACAACTGTTGCTTCATTGGGTACTAAATCTGAATGAACTTCAACAATATTGGCTTGTTGTTGATGGGTGTCTGTCTCAATGTTCTGAACAAAAACAGGTTCAAAATGATCACTCCACTATTGTAATTATTCCTGTTGTAGTTGAGATTCAAGCTGTAAAAGATCAATCTGTTCTTGTGCATATTGTAGACAAGTCTGAATTTCTAAGAGAGAGCCTTTGCTAATTTTAATTGTACTATCAGTAGTGGACCTGATTAGAAATTTCAGTAACTCTAATACATTGTCAATTTGAGAAATTTAAAAACTTCAAAAAGTTTCTTGGTAGTTTGGTAACTCCCCCCTCTTTCCTATGAAAAATCCATCACAACTTCCTTTTTATTGTTTATTTTCATTGTCAAGATATTAAAACAATCTTCAAGATGTCAAGCTATTAAAACAATCTTCAAGATGTCAAGATTTGGAATAGTCTTCGAGTTATCAATGCATATGTGAAGATATGAATGGACATACACCATGCGGTCTTCAAAAAAAAGTTAACATACAACAAAATGGGCGCATAGAGCATCAGTTTAGTTGATTAATGTACCACATTTTATGGCATTCAACATGGTTTAGCACAAAACAGTTTCAATGCACATACATCTTCTAACTCATCGTAGAGAAACAAAACAACACAAATTCAACTTATTTATCTTACTACTCACTTCATTCAAAACAGAGATTCAACTCACCTTCAATTGCAAACCTCCAATCAATGTATATGCCAAAGTTTTTTTTTAAAGGAGATGAAGGGACATACCAATGCCAACGCATCAAATTGTTTGTACAATGACGGTGGTAAGGTGGTGGGCACTTTGGTCTACATTCCAAACCAGTGGTTAAATATTCAAAAGGGGAATGTGCTACTTGTGATTTTCTTCCACAATGTTGTGCCTCAATTCCATTTTGTATGAGACAAAATGTTGTGTTGAGTATAAATTCTGACAAAACCGGTGAAATGGAGCTTCACAATGCGTGCAAAATTATGTTAAGCATCTGGAAACTGAATATATAAAACCCTCATATTTTGTTGTGACAATGGTATCCTTTAAATAATTAAGAGGTTGGAGAGAAAATCATCTTGGAAGGAAGTTAGATAACTCTGTTAACAAATGAAATTTAAGGGAAAGAAAATCCAAAGTCTCATAGAAGCACAATCACCCAAAGCGTTAGACAGTATTACAAGCTAGAGAAGCATTGTAACATCATAGCCATTTTTTTTTTTTAACCAATGCACTCATTTACTGAGATATTGATATTAAACACAGAGAGAATAGACCATGAACCTCTAGAGCATACAAAGTAATTTTTCATAAGGTATGCATAACCACAATGATTCATATTGCTACTTCATAACCACCATACGAACCAGATTGAAACTTCTTTTACCATATCAATGTGGAGATTCTTCAAAACACAAATAAGAGAACATAAAATCTAACCTTAAATAATGTTCACTCCTCGAGGATTCAAGGAAAGGCAGAACTATATTTTGAATCAAAGGATTCGATTCAGTACTTGCTCCTCATTATGTCAATCTTTAACAACCTTTGAGTTGTGTGCATTCCTTGAACCGCATCTACAGCATTTGAAACCTCCAAAATTTCAGGCAGAAATACAGGCCAAATATAAAACCTTCATATCTCAAACCCGAGAGAGCATAGATCAAATTTTCTTTTGATCTTTCCTCCTCTTAGACAAAATTTTGATGATCCAATGCCTAATTGTAACAAAGGATGCAACGTTCAGTCTTGGTGTAGATCTTTAATGGGGCCCACGACATTTAATCAGACACATTCATGTTCTCAGCACTCACTTTGGGCATTGTTCACCACGGTTCTTCGTAAAGTTTCAAGAATTCACTCTTTATTGTAGCCATAACTTGGGCTTTGGTTCAAAGTGCTGGAGGAGACTCTCTCTAGCTTAATTTCCTAGACACACTACGATATGGATTAAATCCTTAGATATTCTTTTGTGCCCATTGCTTTCCACATTTTAAAACTGCTTTGTGTGGGACTGGAGAGTAAATTCTTGGGGATGTAATCTATTAATTTGAATGTGGAATGGAGAGAGAGCGCATAACTTATTTTGGTTTGCAGGATCAGATAAAATGGCAGTTACATGGAAGAGATCATACATGGAATTTAGTTGAGAAAACATTCATGAAATGCAAAACTGATGTCAAACCTAACATGCACAGAGTGGCCACAAAACAAGTGGCTCAAATATGAGCAAGAAACATATCACCTACAGCTCTGATACCATGTTAAACACACACATGGCAGCAACATAATATTAAAGATAAGCAGGAGAGTTCATCTATTATTTGACAATGATATACATCTATAGTATATTCATGTGACCGTTGGGTTCCACATCCCAAGGTCTCTTGGACTCTCATGGTTGTTCACATTCTACACCAACCCATAGAGGATTAGGTTTCCAACAACTCCTTTGTCATCTCGTCCATGTTTCGAAATGCTCTCCTCATGGATGCTCCATCATAATTGCTAGGTTATATGCTTTGACCTGGTAGCCCATCATGACTTCATCCTGATATTGCTTCAACATTGTTTTTCCTTTTGTTGGATGGCTTCTTCATCATGACATATTCATAGAGTAGAATAAGTTATTTGCACCTTTTATCTCTCCAAGGTCTTCGTAGGTGTCAAGGGTCCTTTCTTCCTTCATCAGAGTTATATTGCCTTCTTTAAGGAGATATCTTTCAAGGAATTTTTTCAGATAGTGATTCTCGGTGATCATGGTGTTATTCACATGTTTGATCTCTTTCTTAATTTTCTTCTTCTCATATAGATCATTCAACCACCTAATGCTTCTTGTGGAAGCATTCCTTCATCCCTTTCTTTCTGGTCTTGTCAGCGTTTCTTATTTCTTCTTATATAGCAACCTTATGCTCCTTATGTTAGCATGTTATTTTTTTTACCTTCATTCCATCGTGGTACATGCCTTCGAGCATGTTCTTGGTGAAAGAGATCCTTTCATGCTTGATCATGTTATCGAACTATACCCATGACTCAATAATATACAAATGATAACATGACTTAAAATTTAATGCATACAGACCTCATCTTGATCCTCCTTGATCATTCTTTGGTGTATCCCTTCTTGATTCATCTTAGCATGCCTGCATAACATCCCTTTTCTTGAATCCCATGAGTGGGATTCCCAATGAGACATCTGCCTTGGTTCACGAACCTTCCCTTGAAGATTCCATCATAGGATTTTAAAGATCCTCGCCTTGCAAATGTTTTTTACCTTTGATGATTTAGGTCTTCTAAGATTCTTGTCATGATCAAGTTTTCTTACATCATATATGAGGTCCTATTCTAGGTATGCTCCTTCTGCATGAATATCTTTAAGCTATATTTTCCATTCTCCTATATTCTAGAAGATATTTCTACTTATGCATTTTTGTTCTTCTCATAAATGCTTCATCTACATGAGTGTCTAGAACTTCATGTACATCATGCTACTAGATTCTAGAGGGTAATTCTAGCCATGAAATTTAATTTATTCCTATATACTCCTATTCTACTAAAAAATTTGAAAGAAATATAGAAGAAAAGAGTTTGACCTAGTCATAGTAGAGATCTGGAGGATCTTTCTTCTTTTATTTCTTTCCTTCCTCTTCCACCTCTTGATTTATATGATATTCTTGTCTCTTTCTCTTGTTGTTGTTGTCCTTCATAAGATTGGGAAAATTCCTTTCGTAGTTTCCATATTCTTGGCATCCAAAACATTGGATCTTGTACATGTCTTTGTTATTTTTTCTTCGTGGACCAAACTTTCCAAATTTACCCTTTCTTTTGGCCATGGTAGCAAATTATTTATCCTTTGATCCCATATATTATTTTGCCTTAAGTCTAGTATCCTTTGTTCTACATAGAGACCACATATCATTGAGAGTGGTTTCTTCCTTTTTGGAATAAATGCTTGATGTGAAGTTTCCCCAGTCTTCAAGTAGAGCATTGAGTACAACATTTTTCATCTCTCTATCAAACATGACTTCCCTAAGCTCTTGAAGTTGATCTTTCATCTCATATATTTTCATGAAGTAGGGAGATATTCCTTCCTTAGTTATCTTCATATTGTATAATTCATTCCTCATATATAATACTTCTTCGATGGTGGATATTACAAATAGCTCTACTAACTTATCATAAATTTCTTTAGATGTTTCAAACTTGGAGACATAGGGAATCAAAGAGTCCTTGATTGATTCTATCATAATCATTTGATCTCTTGTCTCATCCTTATTGTACATGGATAAGGCTTGAGTCTATTCCTTAGGAAGGAAAGTGATGTTCCCCTTGACATACTCTAGGAGCTCATTCTCCTTGAGAAGTGGATTAGTCCTCCTCTTCTATGCAAGAAATTTATTAGTGCCTGCCAATTTATTTCTTTCCTTGAAAAAATAAATTGATGTATATTCATAAGGGGACATGTACTTACTTGATAGATTTTGAGATTTGATGGATTTTCTTCCTCCTTGAAAGCTTGATTGCTTGTCCTCCCTGGATCTTTATGTCCTTCATGTTGTCTTTTCCAAGTGTACTTGTTTGGTGATGAGGTGTACTTAAGGAATTGTAGCTTGATGTAGATCTTCTTCTTCTTTTATATAAGGTTGTCCTTCTAGATTTGTAGCCCTCCTTGATGAATGATGGATTGTAGACCCTTCTTGTGCTAGAAGTGGTTGAGACTTCTAGGCTTGATAACTCAACTTTGAAGATGCTTGAGTGCTATTGAGTTTCCCTTTCCTTGATGTGTCAACCTCGCTCTGATACCATGTTAGAGAATCTAGGGAAAAGTAGTCTTGTGATGATTCTATGAGACTTGATAAAAATTTGTGAAGTCTTTTTACTTTTTCTTAGTTATCTTATACTTCTTCTTATTGTTATTAGTTCATATGTGTGTGCTTCATCAAACTTCTACCAAAAACAATATAACAAGATCACAAATGTTTCTCTCTTCTAGGGACAGACCCTCTCCGCTCTTGAGAGGGAAACCCTTTGTAATTTTTCTCTTATTGAAGCCTCTTATTTGAAAATTTTCCAAACCCTAGACCCTTGACTATAATGTCCTCCAAGCATGAGTCAAATCCTTCGTCTTTCTACACTGTCACTTCTGGCACATCTTCCGACTCTTCTTTTGGTACTTTGTCTTCTCGTACTTTTGTCTTAAAGTTTAGTAAACCCTATAATATTAGGGCTTCTCTTCTTTGATATAAAGAGATCCTTCTTTGTTGTCCTTAGAAAACCTTTTAGACCCAACTTCTCATCCAAATTGGGTCTCTTATGTTTCTATCATAAACTTTTGTACTGTTGTCCTTGGTTAGGGCAAGTGCATGCTACAACAGCCCTTCATAAACCCACAAAAACACTCTTTAAATAACCACAACTTAGTCAAGGTAAGGTGTTACTTCTATGTGTTTGTTTTTATGGGATTATAATAGCCTCTTAAGCCTACACATAGCCTTGTTTTGGTGCGGTTAGGCCTACGACCTACCACAGGTCTCTATGGCACCTTAATAGCCCTCCAAAATAGTCATACCTCACCTCTTATTTGCCTTCAAACGGCCTGCAAACAGCCCTTCAAGCTTCAACCCTCCTTTCAGCTCTCAGATTCCTGAACTAGGCCCAAATTAGCCCTCTCCTCCTTTTTTGTTTGGTCTCCTTGCTACGCTGCCCTTTCAGACCCTTTATATCCTCTTTTCTTCATCCTTATAACTCTTTCATGTATGTGGATTTCAAAGCTGAGATGGTGTGTCCAAATGAGGAGTGGACGACATCTATTTATCGAGGTATGTCCCTCGTCCTTTAAGTTGACATGATTTTCCTTAAAGATGGCTTGACAGTTCAACTTTTAAATTCATTTTTCTTCATTATTTGTTTCTTTTAAGAGGATTTGACTTGCCTTGGAGGTGTTCCCATGACCTTGTATGACATCATGCATGATGTAACATGCCCTCAAAGGGTCTCATCATAATTACATTTTGACTTTGACTCCCTAGAAGAATTTCATAATGTGATTAACTTATTTTCAATGAGCAAGAAATTCATTGACAAATAATATCAAAATAAATGATCTTTTCTTGAATAAGTACAAATATCAAATTACATATATGAAGACCAAACCTAGTTACATATTCTCCAACATTTTTGTAGGGCATAAACCATGGCCAATCCTTCTCACTCTATGGTTGAATAGTTCTTCTCTACCTTAGATAGTTTTTTACTGACGAAGGAAATCCGGTGATCAATATCTCCTGCCCCTATTTGATTTAAGATATATCCCAACACTATACAAGACACATCCACATGCGCATGAAATTCCTTCTTCCAATCCAAGAATACTAGGATTGGTGTCGTAACCATATTTTCCTTAAGAATACCCAAGATCTTCTAATAGTCGTCGTGCCAGCAAAACGTAACATCCTTTTTTAACAACTTCTTCATGGGCACAGTGATCTGCATGTATGCCTTAATAAATTTCCTATAGTACCTCGTATGACCCAAAGTTGCGTCTAGCTATTTTACATTATTAGCAGGATCCAAATTGATAGTTACATCAATCTTAGCAGGTTCTACCATCAAACCCTGCTTACAGAAAACATGTTCCAAAAGTATTCCATGAGGTACACAAAAAACGTATTTCTTCAAATTCAAGGAAATTTGATACTTTCTACATGTATCCAACATCAAGCGCAGACTAGAGATATGCTTCTTGACTATCCTAAACACTATCCAATCATCGAAGTAGACTTCCAAAAATTATGAATTACTTCCTTGAACATTGCAACTACCACCCTTGAGAATGTCGCAAGAGCATCTTTTAGTCCAAAAGGCATGATTGTATATTGGAAAGACCCCCATTTTGTAATGAAGGTAGTCTTGCTTCTATCCTTTGGCACAATCTTAATTTGGTGATATCCCGAAAATGCATCTGTGAATGAATAAGCTTCCTGTCTACCAACATTTTCTGTAACTTCATCTATAAAAGGCATAGGAAATGTATCATGTACACATGCATCATTTAACTTCCACAAATCAACGCAGATCCTGATATCACCCTTCGATTTCTTCTCCTAGACCACCATAGGATTTACCTATTCTGATTCTTCTACGGGCTCAATTATTCCTATTGAGGGCATCTTATCAAGTTCCTCTCTTACCTTTTCCTTGTATTTTGGATTCAACCAATACGGGTGCTACTTAACAAGCTTCACATCTAGTCATAGACTGATCTTCATCATACCCAAATCTCCTACTATCCCATTTAAGTCAGAAAACTTCGTTGGGAATAAATCCTGATATTTGTGTAATAATTGAGCGACCGTATCTATTGTGTCTTTATCCCAATAGTTTCCAATGTTCACGAATTTCAGTTATGCTTCTAAGCTAATATTTTTTGTTTTGTGTGCATCTGTTGTGAGATATAAGGGATCTCCACATCAGGTCCAGCAACTTCGTGCAGTCCCTCTAACCCAGGGATATTAATATTACACGAATCCTCATCAACTTCTTCCATAATAACATTGTAACATTCCAAATCATGTTATAGTTGCACACTCTAGTCAGGTTGTATCCAAGTGATATGCTCTATAGGTGTTCGTAATGTTGTTGCTTTAATCTCCTGAAGTGCTTCATCAATGCATTCAAACCCGTCTTCGAAACAAAATGTTAGCAAGAAACTCTCCTTCATTTCATCCCATTCAGCAGCCCTGTGTCACAAATCTATCTCTAAATACAAATTCCTTAAGATAACATCCAAGGTATGAATAAAGATATGCACCCACTTTGGTTGATGTACCTCACCCCATGCCTTAGTCCATTGAGCTAGATGTTCGCGCATATCATCCTTTCCTGTGTACTTTTTAGTGAGCCAGGTGTTTGTGTAGCCAAACCTTAGTCACATAATTCTACGATATTCCTTCCAGTCAGTAAAATTATCCTTATGTGTACCCCACCATCTTGCAGGCGTAGCTCTCAATGCTAGATCTAAGGCCTGGAACTGGTGCTCCTCTTGTACATCCCTTTAAAAAATGGTCAAGAAACATATAGAAATCATCCAAGCCATCATAATAAGTCAAATTATGTATCTCAATAGATATATAACATAGTGACTTTGTAAGCCGATTACATCATAGTGTAGAGACCTCATGCAACCGATTCTTCTAGTTTTCTATCTCTTCATCTAAATCTGATTGGCAAGAATTGTCCTTCTCTCGGCTAATCCTTCCATCCGTAGTGGGATTGATCCAATCTTCATTTCATGCAGCTAGCTTATATATGTGCTCAATGTCTTCATCTTCATAATAATAATAGACAAGTTTTGTGTATTGCCGACCTTCTGTTGGATCCAAAGGAACATTCACTCGAAGATTATTATTTTCAAATATCATTCTTCGCTTCTTTAAATTAATTATTGTGTTCATGTCAAAGGCTCAATAAATCCCAAGCAACACTAGGTATGGATTATTTTCATCTACTATCTCAATAACTTCAAAATCTTCCACTACACTTGTGCCTTCAATACCTATAGTTACTCCATGCAGGCGACCCATTGGAATTATCTTTTGTTGGTTCGGCATGCACAGCTGAATTGGAGACCACAATAACTTAGGCTTCCCCACATATTCCCAAGTTTTCTTTGGAAGTACATTAGCATCAGAGCCCAAGTCTAGGATTACCTAGTCCATTTCAAAATCACCAATCTATGTTTTCAACGCATCTCCCTACCAGTTCTCTTCTTGCTTCAATTCACCTTATTGATTATGCATTGTTCTGGTAATGACTTATCCTTGTCGGTGCAATTATCTATCAGCTCTTCTAGTCCTTCCACTAGCTTGTGATCCTGTAATAACTTCATGCGGATCTGTAGAAATGATTTTATTATCGTGGGATCTGAATCCTACATCACAGTAAGTTCTTCAGGTTTCTCCTTTCATGGGACTAGTGGCATCTGATTCTTAGACGTAGAAGCACCTGGATCCATAAAAAAAGAAAATCTTGCCTCTATCAACATCTCTTTTTCTTTATGTAAATCAAACCCAATGTTCTTCTCACTGGCTCTTCGAAAACATAGATTCGATACTTGTTGTTTTCCTTCGACCTTGTCTTCTCCTATGGCTATAATGCTCTGCATCACTATGATGACACTGGGATCATCTTCACGTAGCTCTGATCTCATCATCTAAATATTATGTGTCATCTATTGGTTCTTATTCTCCTACATCTTCACAATTAATACCAGGCAATCTTCTATAACATGATCAAATTTTTTATAGTATTGACAAGAAGGGTGAGTTGGATTTTGAAAGTCACGTGCAAAGTGTCCTGGTTCTTCACAGTTGTAGAAAATGATCTGGCCTTGACCTCTTCCAGCTCCTCTTCCTCACCCTCTTCCCCATGCTTGTAATCCCTCATGAGCTGTAAGTGAGCCTTCATCATTCTGTGTGTGATTTTTAGTCTACATTCTATACATCAGAGTCATTTCCATCATCAATTCATAGCTTCGACAATTCCTTTCATCATGGCCAATCGATTTACAAAATTTACAAAAGAGTTTCTTTGGAGATTGTACGAAATTTTGTAAGAGAGAACAATTATATGTCAAATGTTGTCCTAACACTTGGCAGATGCTACACCAGGCACTTGCACCAGTGCTTGATCCAGCGGAAGATTTTGGCTTCAGTAGGTTGGGACCTCCCTCAATTATATAATCCCATAATACAGGGCATTGATCTTTATGATGACCTTCAGTCTTTCACTTCATGCACTAAACCTCAGAGTGTGTTTCCAATTTAACCTCCTTTCCCTTCCTCAGATCCTACAACTCCATATGCAGGGTTACTAACTGCAACTGGATTTTTTGAACTCCTATATTTGTGTCTTGGATTGGCAAAGCTTCTAGCTTCATCGCAATCTCCAACGCTTCAGCCTAAGACGCAATATTATATTGAGATAATGGCAATCTAAAGTGAGGTGATAACATAGCTATGTACCAGTCCCTATGTTGTTCATCTGAAATCTGAAGAGCTTGGCTCAGTAAACACTTCAGTCATTGATCTTCCCACGTAGACTTGTTAACCCACTACTTCATCTCCTTAATTTTGGTCACACACTGAGCTCATGACTTCAGCTTACTAAATTATTCATTTAGCGCATCCTTCGTATCAGCTAATGAAGTAGATGGATGGGTTGTATTGTATATGATGTACCAGGTAAGCACTATGTCCTGTACCACTATAATCATTTGCGCTTTCTTCATGTCATCATCATTGACCTGTTGTGCCTTCCACATAGCTTCTGTGATGAACCAAAACTGTTCGGGATCCTTTGACCGCTAACCCTTGAATAAAATCATTTTCACTGTGTTGGCCATTCTAAATATTGGAGGTGGAGGTGGAGGTGGAGGTGTAGGTTTAAGAGGCGGAGGTGAAGGAAGAGGTGGAGTGGATGAATGTGGACTTCAAGAAGTATCCTAGTCTACTGACTGAATCACACCTCTAGGTGTATTAGGGCTAATTATTTCCTATTCACCTCCAGATTCTCCCAATAAAGGATTGTATTCACTCCCGATGAATTTTTCTAGATCTACTCTAAATAGCTTTCCACTTCACAGATCCAGTTTAACCTCTCTTAAACATTAATGTAAAGGCATAACCCCTTTTTCACACAACAACATTTTAATCTAGGCCTTTAGTGATTTTAGGTACTTACCTCTCGAACCTTTGAAGAATTAGTGTTCAGCTTCATTATAAGACACAGATGTATCAATTGCAAATTTAGTGATGAAACTACTCAAGGTACTATCAATCTAGTAATCAACATCCCTTTCAACCTTATAATGAGATCCTTCAATATGTTTGACTAATTCTGGATTCCACACAATAGGATTGCTGTGCTTCCAAGTAGGTTTTCTATCTGCTAATTTAGATAGCCACTCGTGTAATTCACAAGGGAATGTCGAAAATAAAACTTCATGCACTTCTGTGTAGAGATATTTCTGTAGCCACTTTTCTTTTGACAAACACGAATTCTAAGTTGCAAACTCGTGCAACTTCCAATCTATCCACTTCTAAATTTCTTTCTTAGTTGGTATCCACAAATGTCATATCACACATACCTCATATAGATCCTAATCCTGAGAATGGAACCATTTTTTGGCGTGAGGGGGCTTGGACCCAGTTTCAGAGTTAGTTGCGCTAACCAACAAAACACTACACTACCGGCCCTTTCGGTAACAACCTGTTTAGCATAGGCTACAGTCTCACTCGAGGCATTATTGGGGGATGCTAAAAGCAGGTTTCTGCATCCAGAAGGTTATATGATGTGGGGGTAAGGCATTTTGTCAGTTTAAGGCTTGCTTGATCTGGCCTTCGCAAACCCTTATCTTAAAAATCCCCAAACTTAAAGAAATTTCCAATTAAACAAAGTTATGAGCTTCACCTAAGGGTCTAATCATGCATAAAATAACATATAACAATAGATCCATATCGCCATAGAGTAATTAAGACAATATTACAGATAAATGGCATTCAACTAAGCATAAATACATAAAACACATAAGTATACAATTAAAACACATAATTGCTTCAAATACCCTTTATTATTCCAGATCTTTAATACATATACTTTTCAAACCCTATGCAAATAGTTGCAGGAGCCCGCACACTCAGCTACGGACTTACCAAGGTCTCCATGAACATAGTTACAGGAGCTTTCCCCTTCACCCAGATACAAAATTATATCATGATTACAAACTCAAAAACATATCATCTCATGAATTGATTGCCTTAGACTTGATAATACATCCCTTTATAAATCCTTTACCCTTACAATACCATGGTCGGAAAACCATGGGCGGAGCTCAAAACAATACAAAAACTAAGGGGCTTTGACCTTCTTAAAATCCCTTGACTCCTAGTGACTTGTGCACTTCGCGCTTTGCTCCTTAAAATGAAGAGGCTTTTACAAAAATTAGTCAAAATTGGACCTAGGGGACCCCATCCCAATAGGGGTCGAGATCATCATCAAAATTTGAGCACTTAGCATCAAAGTGAGGTAGGTTTCTCTCTCTCACTTTTCATTTTCCAACATAAACTAGGAAATCTTGCACTAGTTTGTCTGGTTTGTTGCTAGATCCTCTCATAGGACTAGAGAGATCACTTTTGTCTGCAGAAGGGATTTATCTTCACAGCTATCCAAAAAATAGATATCTATGGATAGAAGTGATCCAGACAATACCTTCTATGGGTAGAAGCAATCCCTCTATCCCAATGTATGGGTCTAGTAACAACTGTGACAAAACAAGCAAACTTCCCTAACCTAAATTAGAATGAAAAATGAGAAAGGGAAATGGCCTACCTCTCTCCTATGTGCTCAACCTTTAATGATGGACCTGATCACTTAGCTCACAGTCTCTCTTCTCATTATTCCTTGTGTCTGAATACCTGATTTTAGTGTCTGTCAATCCTGCCAGTCACCAGTGATCAAATGTGCTCTTTCAAAGTTTTTGTTATGGTCCTAGGTCAAGTTTTTTTTATGGTTTCAGTAGGTCTTCAAATAAAAAAAATTGATGATTGTTTGGTGTGTCTAGGTCAGTGCTACTCCCTTCAGCATTCATGATTATCTTTAATCATTATGTTCATGTCATTTTTCAATTGCTACAGGTCATGGATCAGTCAAATAATCATACAGGTCTTGGTCTAGGTCATCAGTTGTAATTGTCATCATTATGTCAGGTTTAAGCTAAAAAAATCCATGTTTATGGTCTTGAGTACACACATAAGTGAGTTAACATCTTAGGAGGCATATGTAATGAAGGTAAAGATACCAGTTCATTTCATAAAGGTATTACTGCAAAACACCTCACTTTTGGTTTCAAAATGAAGGATGTTGTCATGTCATGACATAAGAAAAAAAAGTGAATTTAACTCTTATAAGAAACCATACAAGTATTTATTTCACTCATTCCATTGGCATTGAGCACTAATTCACTAGCAAAGGCCATATTAGTACATCAAGCATTGAAGGAAACTCTCGAAAGGTGATTGACACCCCCTCCAAAGCTCCACGTTGCATTTTCAGCCAACCATGCTACGTTTTTGGCAGTTTGCTACGTTTTCACTTCTAGAGGCAAAGAATACATCTCCAGTGGTTTTATTTGGCCAATGAAGGTTCCATCAGCCTATTGACAAGTAATTTAAAGCTTTTACCACCTCCTATCAGCATTTATTTCATCTTTTAATTGGAAACCCTCCCATAGTCCCCACGCTACGTTTTTGGTAGGTGAGCTCAATAGTTTGGGTTGAAAGCAAATATACCTAGTTCAATACCTATTCTACCCTTATCCACACCCAAATACACTTCCCACATCCTTTCTTACTATTCCTCCCTCATTTCCCTAACCCCTAGACCTAACCCTAGCTTCTACGTTGCGTCTTTGGCATTTTTAGGGTTAGGACTGTGTTTAAATTCCATATATCAACCCCTTCACTATTTTCATAATTTTTAATCTCCCTAAACTTCCTAAAACATCTACCTACCTCTCTATGTTTTCTTACCCACATATCTCTTCCCTAAACCCTCCATTCCCTCACCTAAATATACTAATCCCAATCCCATGCTCCCTATAAGAAACTTTGTTTTCCCATCTCTGTGGTTGGGGGTTTTTCTTTGCAATTGTGAAAAATGGAGGGAGGAAATAATCCATATAAAAAATGAGGTTAAGTCTCAAGGTTTGAGCCACTTGACATCGAATAATTGATGTCTTCAGCATTTTCTAGACAATCTTTCCAAAAGGTGGGTTGTTTATGGTTTTGTGAGCAAATTCAACAAGTAGGATATCCTGCCAAGTTAACCAGTATTTTTGACACAAACCTTAGGAGTGACAAGGTCAAAATTGTAGGGTTCAACTTCATCATTTCAATTGAGGCCATAGCTACAGCTATAGGGATACCAAATGAGTGAGCCATCTACACCTTTGGAGCAGCAAGACATTAACAAATCCATTGAACAAGATTTTGAGAAAAATAGGGAGTGTTGGTTGGATAAAGTTAGTTTCCACTTGGAGAAGCTCCTTAAAAGGGCCAACGGGGCCACCAAATTGCAAAGGCACATGGCTAGACGTTATTACACCAGAAATAGGGTTTCCCAAATCAGAATTCAAAACTTAAAGAGAAAAATAAGGGAACCCCTAATTCAGCAAAACAAGGGGGACAAGCTTGAGTTGTTGGCTTAGGCTTCACTCATAGCTTTAAGAAAATCTACCTAGCTCCAAGGAACAAATTTCAAACACTTTGAACAAATTTTGGAATTTTTTGAAGATTTTGGGTATTTTGGAAATTTTACACAGTTTTTGGGCAAAAAAGGTAGCGTGTCCCACACTACGTTTTTGTTGGAGGCCTCCAAATCATGAAATGTTTGTATTATTGGATTTATTATGATTGCTTATGACTTGAAAATTAAAGTTATGTAACCGTAGATCCATGTCAGCAACTTTTTCTAGGTCAAAAAGTCAAAATAGTCCCAGAAAAACACCTTTCTACCAGGTTTTTCATAGGTACACTACATTTTTGGAGTAGTTATGGGAGAAATGATTTTTTAAGGTCTAGAAGCAGTCTTTTTCAATGCTTGAAGATTCTATGGTGTAGTATATAGGAATATATTTCTCGAGCATTTTTCAGATCTTGATTTGAAGCTCAGGAACCCCTCCAAAGGTCACTTACAAGCAACATGCTACATTTTCAAGCAATTCGTTATGTTTTTGCCTGGAACTCATTTTTCTCAGTTTTCTCAGTCTAGTTCGACTTTTTCTTATGTAATTTGTCATTTTAGGGGTTGTGATCATGCATTGAGGTGTATTAATGTTTTTCAAACTAAAAATTAAGTAGATTCATGCGTGTATAGGTTCTTATGGTCAAATGAATCAGTTTTGCACCAAATTGGGAGTTGGTTTCTAACCTCCCTAGTCTTAAGTATGGTTGGAGATGTTCTTGTAAGTAGTTCCTTGAATGTTGGATTTGACCCTTGAGAGGGGGAAACTGATACTTTTATCTATATGTAACTCAATCTAAGTTAGATAAAAGGTTGGACATCAGTGAGTAGAACTCTTGGAGCTTGTATTCAATTATCTTTTTTACAAGAAATCAAAGCACAATTGCAGCTATTATTCAGGAATTCTTGTGTTGTGAGTTTTTGATAATGTTTTCTCTCTGTTATAGTTTTATATGAATGATAATTTCACATTATTTCCATATCTATGATTTTTAGTGATTTTCCTAAGAGGTTTTAAACAAAATTCCTAAGTTTAACTTTGTTTTGTTAGTAACTTCATGTTTATGTTACCTATCTTCTGATAAATGAATTCATGCTTGCCATGCTCATTTTGAATCTTTTCTTTTCCACCCTACACCACATCAAAAAAACCCCAAATTATCATAAAGGCATACCTACCTTACTCCTTTATATCCCTTGCAATAGAAACCTTTGATATTTTGACCTAGTTCCCTAATTTTCACTCTTGATCCAGCAAAACCATAAATTTCAAAACCCTAGAGCTGAACATATCTAGCCTAATGTATTTTTCCCACCCCAGTAATATTTGGTTGTGATCTTTATAGAGAGATCCCTCTCTAGTTTAGCATGGCTAGCTATTGAACCCTAAGTGGTTTGAGGTTACCTCTGTCAATCTCCTTTCTCAACCTTGGGATAGTGTGGAGGATAACACCTACAAGAGAGATCCAAAGACAACAAAAAGAGAGATCATAGCATATGCATTCCAATATAAGTTATGCAACAAATAAAGGAGTATTGTACTAAGAAAACCATCATAGACAAGCTTATGGGAAGTAAAACATGCTTTGAATTAATGATTAAATCAGAGAGGGAAGCATACAACCGATGCCTTGATGTTGAAGGCCTCCTTCAGGATGGTTCCAAGTTCAATCCAAACTTAACAAGCTCTCCTTTCCTCTCTCACCAAAATGGCAGCATCTAAGAACAATTGAGAAGAAGAATAGTAACCAGGAATAACCAACCCATTGAGGTGTTGAATAATCTAGGGCGAGTGAAGTAAATGATATTCTTCTTTCATGATAACTATTTGTGAGGTATGTTAACTTTTCTTCTTAGCACAATATTCATTTGTTATTATTAGAGTGTGTCTTCTTATTTCATCAATTAGCTACCAAAAACAAAGAGACAAGAACATACAATGTTGGCTTTCTTCCAAGGCCAAACCTCTCCCTCTTAGAGAGGAAAACCCACACAAAATTATTCTTATAGAGATTCCAATTAATGAATACAAAGACCATGACATTTGACTTATCAAGCCACTCCAAGACCAAGACAAAAATCCTCTTCCTTGTCACTATTGAGAAAATCATCATCATTGTTGCTTCACTAAGGTCATCATTATTGCATCACAAAGGTTATTTTAGTTGCATCATTTTTGTACCTTCATCTAGATCATTGTTGCACTCTCACTAAGATCATTACTATGCCTTGAGATCACCACTGTGACTTTACTGAGACCATCTTTGCACCTTCACCGAGATCACCATCATAAAAACGATATCTATATTGAGATATGTATGTATATTGATAGTATTCTTGTAGGATCACCAATATCCTTATAATTATTGTTATATTGAAAGTGTATGATCTTTCAACAAAACACGTACGTCGAGACTGTGTATACTATTGTCATCATGATCCTCTTTCATCATAATAAGACCGATATTATATTACTTAAGAGATCATTGAGATAGTGATTGTGTCTTTGTATGTGTCATGGTTGTGTTCAATATTTCGAGATTGTGATCATGAGGATACCAAGACACTTATCACTGTAATTTCCTTGCACTGAGACAATGTATTCATCACTGATATCATGTACCTTATTGTACCATCCATAGTTACAAAGTAATTTGAGTTATTCTTCACTATTTTGTGAATACTCTAGCTGGGTATCTATAGTGGTTTCATTCATCTATTAAGCCGATGTGACAGTGGATTGTTGTGTCTATTATTTGATCCGACTTGACTACCTTTTAATTCGATTTCCAAGTCGACGTGACAAAGAGGATGGTACTTGTCATTTTGGAGGGCTTCTTCCAAGTATGACATGACTTCATAAACATTACAATGACTCTTATTCATTATGACAAATCCTAAAGACATCAAGAATAAGTCTTTGACTTATGAATAATACTTCTTTCTCATGAAACCCATGATGCAAGGAATATAATAAATATATTTTGTCCTCTTTATTACATTATTTATATCATCCATAATTACATGTCATTATGAAGACTGAACCTAGTTATACTTTCTTCAACAATCCCTCTTAACTAGGGATGTATTGATATTGGTACTTATTCATTCTCAATCAGAATGATTTCTCATAAGAAGAATTGGATTGGTTACCCATTTGTATAACATCATAGTAACCAACATTGTTTCCACAACAAGGCCTTGAATGATAGCTCTATCTCTCATAGATCAGAGCACAATAATGGTGATACCAATGACTATATACACCTTCGTCATTGTCTCTCAAGGTACATACCCACCTGTGTGTTCACTGAGTATGACCTTCTAGGACTATTCTTACCTTGGGTTCCCATCCCTTAAAGAATATTGGTCCTCTTTCTTATTCTTATCTTGGGTGCCCTACACATACTCAAAGAGCATTGGATGATAGATTATTATCCAGTCCTCCATTCTTTCTTCCAAAGTGAAGACAAGAATGTTGTGTCTATCTCTCCCTCTCAACCGGGGAATATATGCCCAAGTTCCCTCTAACCAGGAACTTGCCCAAGATCCATTTTAATCAAGAACTTTTCAGAGCTCCCTCTTAGCTAGGTACTCTTCTATACATCTGCAACCTCTTCTTCGTGGCTCCTTCTGCTACTTGAACAATCTCTCCTTCATGTCATGAAATTCAGTTGAGCTTCTTCCTTATAGGGAAACATCCATCGATCACTTTCCTCCTTAGTTCATCATGTCATTCCTTTCTTCATGGAAAGTATCCTTCTTCATATCTGGAACCTTTGTCATATGACTACTTTCTCATCATGCTTCTTTACATCCACCACTTGCATACTAGTTGTGCCTGTATTTACAACTCTTGTTCGAAGAGCCCAGCATTAACTTATCCATATAATATTCAATAAATCAGAACATAATATTAAATCAAATTACACCTTATGAGATGGCTCTTCATCATGACATCTTTCTATAGTTATCAACATCCTGCATACATGTTGACATATCTTCAAAAGATATCCATTGTCAAGATTGTTCATATTTTTCCATCAGAGTCTTTATATTTTTCCTGAGAAATTTTCTAGTCAAGTCTTCTTAGTATTTTGGATGTTGATCGCCTTCATCAAGTTTGCATATCTCATGACCTCTTCCTTCTTTACAAATTCCATTCCCAGGTTATTTTAATATGATTTTCTTAAATGTGGTCAACCACCTAATACTTCATATGAGGACATATTATGTTGATTTCATCTAGTGTGTCTTATGCCTTCTTGCATCCTTTCAAAGGAGGAGATCATATTTCTCTTGATCATTCTTCTTAAGATAGAATTAATGATCCATGTTACATCAAACCATACGACATGAAATTATAATATTAAACACAAGCATGCATACCTTATTTTACCTTTAGGTCATCTAGGCTTATTTCAGAAGCTTCCTTGTGTCGAGTCGTAAAAAGGGTCTTTTCACCTCTAATTACCTCACATTAGTTTTTCAATCCAGGAACGTTTTTTTTATTTCAAAGAGTGTCTCAGTTTGAGGCTGTCATTTTTCTGAGTAATTCTAGTAGTATAGTGCTCAAAATACAAGACTAAACAAATGCTCAAAACAAGGTCTAATTACAGCAAATCACCTTAAAGTTGAAATCATGCATTCAAGAAACTAGGCAATTTATCAGTCAAGGGTCCAGTAATAGTAACTCATCCCTCTGTAAACTAATGTAACTGAAGATAATCAAAGGACCGATTGTCGATCTGGGGGCTAGACAACAAATGTCAACGCCCACTACAGTTTCGGATAGTTCTGCACACCAAAGCAGTGATAACGCAAATAATAAAGAAATGGAACAACAACTAGGTAATGTAACAGCAAATAGGAAATGGAACATCAACCAGGAAATGGAACAACAACTATGAAATGGAACAAAAATTTCTTATGAACACCTGAATCATCATAAATAAGTGCAGCAAACATACCCTACAGGAATCAAGTAGCAATCCTTATTCTAAGGATAAATCAGACAACACACGGAAATAGAATGGAAATTGATTATCAATGAAACATAGCACAGTACTCAGAGCCAAATACAAGCACACGATAACCCAAGATAATAACACACACAACACGCCTTAAGAAAAGTAGTAATCTGATTTCGATACCACCAATATCAATCTTGGTTATCAGGAATAACGATTGTAATTCATAACGGAACAACAATGTCAGTTGAACCGCAATCGCAATCAATTATAAACCATAGATGAATACAACAATATGAATGTTACAGCATAGTTACTCTGTAGTTGAGCAGGAACAATATTCTGTAAATACCAGCAATTTCATATCCACAATTAAAGGAACAATAATGCATTGCAGATTCAATACAATGTTACTATTTCAGAGAATGATATTACTGAATCTAACATGAATCGAATAGAACAGAGTTGTGATGTAAAATAACAAAACATATCAGATTACCGGACAAAGCTGATAAGTAAAACCACGCACAAACCAAAATTAATAGTACAGGAGCAAGTGTTCCACCAGGGTCAGGCCCTTAGCCTCTAGGGACACATAGCTTGAGATTATTTCAGGATCAAAGATGAAACAACAACCAGGTTTGTATTAATGCATTAAAATAGAATTACAATGGATCACTTATCAACGAGAGTCGATGATCAAAGTCTCAAATTCAAGAAAAGTTACATAGAAAAAATGACAGTCTACTCTCTCCCCAAGCTAGCGGTGCTGCCTCTTTTTATAATAGCTAAGGCAAGATGTCAAGGATGAAAAAATAGGTAAAGCAGCAATCCCTCAGGATCAAAGGATCCTGAGGGATTCGCCAAACTGTTAACTCTCAGTTATCCATTTTCTTTCTTGCGCCGAGTCAATATCTCCATTTCCTTTCCCTGGCTGATATGCTTTAATTTGGATCGCCTTGTTTGCATGTGGTTCCCCGCCAAAGGGATAGCAGTTAACTTGGCCCTATCTTTTTCTTTGGAATGAAAATCTTTCGTTTTTCCCTTTTCCTGCATAATAAATGGAAACTATCAATGCTTTCGTATTTCATATTAATCTTACAGATTTTATCATAATCTCTTATCTACCTAGTTCATGATGTAAAGGGGCTATGAGTTTTAATGAAAACATGCCAAAATAATCAACAAAAACATACCTTCTTTAGTACTCCACACACCCCCCTGCTTACCCTTTTTCATGCCCTCATGAAAACATTGTAGTTGACGTGTAAGGCAGTGAGAGAGTAGGCTGGAGATGGGATCTCATGTGGTGGTCTACAGCCATGATGCCTAACTAGGTGTTCAAAAAAATGGCCTGTCTGACCCTCAGGCATCTCATACAGGGCTTGGTATTCGGGTGCAGGGTGCCAAATGATCGGACTCCGGAACCTATATCCTAACCAAAATGGCCCTGCTCTCAAGATAAATTTGCCATAGAGGTGCAAGCGATCGCTGGCTAACTTAAAGTTTTCATAATTAAATGGTTCCCTGAGTTGGATATTCGGATTAGAGATTTGATATCGAAATTTAGCCACATCAATGGAAAGGTCTCTAATAGTAAGAAAGTATTCTATTCTCTGCCGATTGATTGTTGTATGAATTGGTCCTAATGCTTCAATCACGCCTGGAGTCCCCATGAGGTTCCTATGTTCCCTCCACAACTGCACTGGATTCTTAGGCTCAGCTCTTACCCATAAGTCTAATCCATTTTCTTGTCTTTGGAAGACATTATAGGCTTTAAGCCATTTGATTTCATTAACCCCAAACGAAATAAATTCCTAAAATTGGATATCCCCAACAAAATGGCTGGGATTCTGCTCTGTCTCTTAGTCTAACACAAGGTTATGTAGATAAAATTCACACAGTAATCTTTGAACCTTTACCCCGTAGTGCTTACAACAATTTATAAAATCATCAATGGTATTAATTTGTATAGGGGCGCCTGCTCTGACAACCTTTATTTTCAAATGCAAGTATCGTTCCATTAAAAACAAGGCATAATTCTTAGCAGGGGCTCTACATGTTAGGATGTCAGTGTACAAAGAGCATAAGGTATCCATCTGCTTGATAACTATATCTAACCTACGAGTTACCTTTGTGAATTTTTCCTCTTCCTTTCGCCATCCTTCAAAGGCCTGGCTTTCAGATAGATTGACATTCCTTAGTTGTTGTTGTAATTCTTCATACCTTTCTCGAGGAACCGTTTGTTCTGTGAGTCTTTCTGTTGCTTGCTGAGCTTGCATCAAACCCTCTTGTAGGGTTACCGTCCTTAGATCGTTGTCCTACATGGTAGTGGTGAGCGGAAGGTTCACTTGAATCTTCTTATTGCATTGTCTCATGTTTACGGTTTGCATTTCTTCAGAGGGTTGTGCCTCTGTCTGTATTTCTTTGTCACAGGCCAATATATCGTCTGTTTGTACTTCAACATGGGTAACAGTTGAGTGTTTCTCCTTTTGGTTTTGAATAGTAGACTACTCCTCAACCAAGTTTTGAATGGCCAACTACTCTTCAACATGTCTTGGGACAGCAGACTACTCCTCCACAAAGTTTTAAACAGCTGACTGCTTCTCGACAGGGTTTGGAACAACAGGGTGCTCTTCAAAAGGGTTTTGAACAGCAGGGTGGACTCGAGTCCTCCGAACCTTTTTCTTGAGGGGTCTTGCTGGGGTGGTTTCATGTCCCCCCCCGAAGTCCTTTTTACCCTCTTCCTAATTTTCCAAATCCTTATCTGTTGTCGAAGTCGAACTATCACATTCAGTAATCTTTGTTGTTCTTTCCGTAATCTCTTAATTTATTCTATTTCCTTAGAAGGAACAGTTGTCTGTTTACTTGGGCCTAGACTGTTATCTCGATGAATTATCTGGTTTTATCCTTGGGGTGCTCCTTCATTACTCTGCTCGGGTTGCTCAGGGGTAAGAACCCTAGTGGGTTTTGTTATTTCCTAGTTGACTTCTTTTTCCTCCCCCTTTTCTTCCTGAATTTCTTTCGGTGTAGTCTAGCTAGGAACCAATTTTTCCTACTCTGTACCACTTTTCTCTCCTGTCATACTTTCATCATGAACAAGCTGACTCTCTTTTTCTACCTCCTCGTCATGTAATTCTTCGGGTGCATTTTTATCCTGAGCAGAGTGTTCTTTTGGTTCTTCTTCAACATGGAGGTCTGGGGGGTTGAGAGGCTTGGCATATTCACCCATATTGGCCAAAATTTTGGCTAATTCATCTTCTTGCAATGGATTTTGCAATGGGTTGTCTTCACGCTACTCTGTTTCTTCCTCCTCCTGCTCAAGTTGCTAGGTTTCTTCCTCCATTTCTCCTTCCTCATTTCCTTGCATCCCTTTCTCATTTTCTTCTCCTTCTATTTGCGGGGGTTACTCATCCCCTAAATCATCTATCTCTACTGGCTTACTAGTATCCCCTTGGGAATTTTCCAACCTCCCTATAATCCGTGCCAATCAAACTGATTTCCTTCGTTTCAATGGGTGTGTTACACTGAAATTTGTCACCATGACTATCTGCAGTTAATATGGCTCCATCAGTAGTCATATTATCCTCCTTGTCAAGCCTTATACCTCTGCTCTCCATGTCAAACTTCAAAACAAAAGAGAAAGTCATTAAAAATCATGTTTATCTCTGGGTACGCAGGTTCTCTCTACCTTGCCTGCGTGTACGCATCCCAAGCTCATTGTACCTGCGTACTTGTACGCTCTGTAAGCCAAGGGATTGGTGCATACTCCTGTAAAGGTCAAAAGGTGCGAGTTTCATCTTAAAAAAGTTACTTGTGGTCACTTCTAGAGCTTTCTAGAGGAGTGTTTGACATGTATTGAGCGCCTCCAGATGGTTCATGCATCCCTATGATAGAGGAACTTATCCCATCAAGAGAGGAGCTACCCCATCCAAAAGAGGGAGTATCCCGTTGATGTTGGAACTGAATAACTTCCTCTAAGAACACTATAAATACAGGCCTTGGACCAGAGGAGGGGAGGTTGAAAGCTGAACATTCCAAAGGGTAGATGCTGCTGGAATGAGGACTTCCATTGTAAACTTGTGAGGAGAGATTAACATCCTTTCTTATTGTCATATTGGAAGTGGGTGAGCTTGTCAAAGTAGAGGAAAACTCTTGCTGGACCCTGGGAGGAACTTGCACAACACCAAGGCTCAGGTTGTAATGGTTTCTTTTTTGTT
>APFE030568126.1:28363-50581 GCA_000404065.3 Pinus taeda
ATATATATATATAGAAATTAGGGTCTCACCCTAACCCTCTACCAGGTGATCATTGTCAATAGTCAATAAACCCCATATTAATAATTATAAGTGGTTAATGGGCAATTAATAAAGGAACCCTAGTTAGTTGCAAATGGGAAGTAGTATTAGATAGATCGTATTAGTAATCCACTGTATTGGCCCGTGGTATTACAAGTAGGAGTAATATATATAAATGATAGAAACTTAATGCTAGGAGCATCCTGTCTTATTTTTGTAATCTAGCCAGCTCTGCTCTATTGGAAGTTGCTGCGAGTTTGCTACTGGAAGACTATTGGACGTTGCTGCGAGGTTGCTAATGGAAGAGGCAAGTGAACATTACTCTCTGAATTATTTGTTCTTGGTATCTTTTTTTACCATATTCTGTGTTATAGGTCTATTTTCTTCATATTGTGTATTTGGGTATCATTTGCAGGTTAAGAGTATAACATCTTTGGACTATAATTAGGGCCATAAAAAAACCAAAACTCCACCTATTGCTTCATTACTACTCAGTGCACAAGAATTGTATATAGATCCCTCCATTAGAAAGAAAGTTGATCTCACGAAGAAACACCAAGCCTCCAACCATTGCTTTATTAGTTTGTAGTGCACAAGAAATGTATGCAGATTCCTCCAACACCAAACCTCCACCCATTGCTTCATTAGTCTGTAGTGCACAAGAAATATATGAAGATCCCTCCTTTAAAAAGAAGGTTGATCTCGCGAGGAAACACCATGCCTCCACCAATGGCTTCATTTGTTCTCTGTTAGTTCTCAAATGGTTCCGCGGGCCATTAATGCCTTCAATTTAATCCTTTTCAAGATTTTCCGCTAGGAATCATCCTCGAGCGTGAGAGGTGGCTCCCCGGACACCACTGTCAATGCAATGGAATTCTTGCTAGCAGCATAAACCCCCTCCCTGTGGCCAATCGACACCACTGTCAATGCAATGGAATTCTTGCTAGCAGCATAAACCCCCTCCCTGTGGCCAATCGACCACATCCAAGGAAGATTCTCCCGTTACCTGTGGCCAATCAACACTCTGCTATCAACTACCCTCCAAGGAAGATTCTCAATATGTTATATAGGGATAGTCTATGGAATGCACGAAGAGGATTTTTTTGCGGGATAGAGCCTCCCGTTAAGCCCTTATGGGAAGAAACTCGGAGAAGACAACCATGTCCCTTCACTCAATGATGTATTGTTCCTATTGTGTAATAAAAATTTTCGCACTTCGTCAATATTCCATCCCTCGTTGCCAGCAAGATGCTTGTCTGGCCCCATGTACTATGAGTAATAGCAGATCATAGTGGTAGAGGCCTGACTCTGAGCGCAACAAGAATGTGCATAGTTAGTTTACAAGAAACAATATAGTATAGCTAGTTTAGAAGAAATAGATTGAGAGATAGTTAATTTGGTTTTAATTATTATTTTTTATTAGGGAAAATTTTAAGGATGGAAGTTTATTTTAAAGTTTAGTTATTTTGGCTAATGATTTTGTAGCAACTTCTAGAAAATCTTGTAGCTTCCCAAAATCAAGGAAATGATGGTTCCTTATTCATTCTAATTTTTTTGTCATGTAGATTGGACCACCTCACTATGCATGAGGGCGTACATTCTAAGCTCATCAAGAGCATTGAGTTGTTGCAACCTATGTTTCTGTACATTAGTGATGTCTCAGTCCAATTTTTTTGCCATTCTTAGGGTGTTGTACTCATTATTAATAGACAACAATGCCTTATTTCCATAAACCAACTCAGAGGGGGTGAAACTACTGGTGGTTTTCTACCTAGTATTATTGGCCCAAGTGGAGTCCAAAGTGAGGTTGGCCAATCACTTATGGTGCTATTGAAAAATGTATTCAATATTTTCTCTAAATCTCTATTCATGAGGTGGAGCTACCCATTTGTTGGAGGATGATATGGAGTGAATTTTTTGTTGGTTATATGATGTTGCTCCATGATTCCGTCAATTAAATTTGAAGTGAAGTGAATTGAGCCCCTCCCTTCACAAAAGATGTTTTCTGGTAGAAACTTGGCCACCTTGTGCTATGTTGCTTCCTTTATTGGCTTTACTTTAGACCACATTATCAAATTATTAGTGCACATAATGATGTATCTCTTTTATTTGGATGGGGATCAATTGGTCTAATGAAATCCATGTCCCACTTCTCAAATGGCTCAAGGGTCACTTGAGTTTGCACAGTCATTTCATACTTTAGTATCCTTTTGGTCTCTTTTGGCACTCATCACATCCCCTAGTGTACCTCATATCATGTTAGTGTAGAGTAGACAAATAGTAGCCAACATGAAGAATTTTGAAGGTTTTTCTCTTAGAAACAAGGTAGCCCCCATAGGGTCCATCATGGCATGCTCACATGCAGTCAAAAAACCCCATCCTCCCTTACACATCTATTCAATATCTCATTTCTTCCAAATTTGGACAGATTTTGGTGAATCTAATTGGAAGGGGCATTTTTTTTTATATTAAATGAATCAAATCACTATAAAAATAAATGAAATGCCAAAATACTTTGGGAAATTAAATTTTATAACACTGCATGGTACAGGGCAAACACATGGCAGAAAGGAATGACTAGAGGCCTTATTGGCTCCCAGAAGGGTGGGGCTATGAAGTAAGAGTAAGAAGGAGTGGAAAGATTGATAAGGTATTGTTCTCCTCCTAAGGCCAAGGATGCAGTGCTTGTGTTTTATTTTTAAATACCTTTGTATAGCAAAATTTCAAAAAAATTGTCAAGTAACAAAATAGTATATTTGAAGTAGGCACCATTGAGAATTTCAACTTATTAGTGATTTCTAATATTTAAAAGTTAATTCCTATTAATGTAGTTGAGAATTATATTATTATATCTGACCATCACAATTGTGTGTTTATTTACAGCTTTATTATGAACCCATGACAGGGCGTCAGTTCAGATCTAAGAATGAAGTGCTGAGTTTTCTATCAGGAGGAGGAGACAAATTAATACTATTGTTGCTTGCAGCAGAGTGCATAGATAGACTTAGTAGGAATGTTCCAACAGATTAGGGTATTAACTTAGCTCATTAGGAATGTTCTAAATCTTCATTGCTATAATAAGGAAATAAACATAGAGCTCTAGCTTAGAAATGTATTTTGAAATAATTTTTGATTGCATGCATTTGATGTACCCTATGGGCAGCTAAACATGGAAGGTATTAGAGTGATAAAGTCTACTTCTAAACAAGATATTATATTCCCAGTTGGTTTTGTGATTATGTGATTATTTTCTCACTTCAATTCTTACCATGTGATTATTCTTTCTTCCCATACCTGATATGTTTTGTCATATGAAAGTTATTACCCTAAAAGTATGTAATTGATTTTTCTCTCATGGTAACTACAGAAATGATAGCTTAGTAATATATTGTTCAAAACAGTTTCTATTCATTGCATTTATAGTTCGAAAATATGTAATTGATTTTGCTCTCATAGTGGCTACACAAAATATAATTATGCACATTATTCAAAACCTAGATATTATTCAAAAGAATCTTCATTCATAATTAAAAAGAACTTCAAAACATAAAACATATTTAAGTAATTCCAATATTACATATTATATAGATTATAATAAATTACAACCCATATATCAAATACTACTATCAAGTAAACATACCCAGAATACAAAGGTCTATACAAGTTTGAGAATCCATTCATCAATACTTGAATATATATGATGATATATATGATGATTATGAGAGGAATACATGGTGATGCAATACTAATACAATACTGATACACATAGTGACGTGTCAAGGCTAGTGTAGCATTCAACACAGGCCTCATATGTTATATGTTATACTCTACTTGACAAATATTAAACCAGTGTTTAGATTATAGGTTACATGTATAGGTTGTTATTATATGTTGCATGTATAGGTTGTTTATGTGTGAGTATATTCATTAAGTTAATATGCAACTTAAAAAAAGGTTGTTTATGTGTGAGTTTAACATGTTAAGATGTTATAATAAAAGATTATATGAAATACCAAAAGGAGATATTCATTAAGCAAATTATAAAAGAATTTTAATAGGCAACTTAACAAAAAAAATAGTGAACAGTTTTTTTTAATGTGTGAGTTTAATATGTTAAGACGTTTTAATAAAGAACTTAGAATATGCTACTAGAAAATGATATGAGAAAAATCGAATGTTTTATTTATTTCTGGATGGATACGTATACTTCTAAAATAGTTTAGAATAATAGTAAGAGATACCAGAAAAGTGAAGATTTAACGATTAATCGACAAAGAGAATGCAAATAGACTAAAATTTAACTGAAAAATAATAATGCAGTTCGATTGAAAATACTGGTTTATCTATCATAACTGTCGATATAGGTATATTGTTGCATTTCGATTGAAAATACTGGTTAATCTTTAATATTATCATTCTGTTTATCGATTGAAAATACTGGTTACATAAAGCTATAGGTATATTGTTGCACCCAGGCCGACAATGGAGGCAGGCGCTGCGTCAATGCCCTTCTTTTCCCTCTCTCTTCTCCGCCCTTGTCACTTCATTCATTTCCTTTCTGGCCAGTGATACGTTGATTCAATTTGTTGTTTTTTCTGTCTCTGCATTTATCAGAGTCTAGAATATTTTTGAAATCACTATTTTTTATTTTGATCCGTTTTAGTGGTGCCTGTCACTGAGATTTCCAAATATTTCCATCTCTGTGTGTCTGTCTGGCAGTGAGAATTTAAAATATTCTCAAAATTTACAATACACTTAAATTTTGTTTTACTCTGCGTCTCTATCCATAACATTCCAAAATATCCTTAAAATTTACCATACACTTAAATTCAAGTGATACAGAAAATAAACAAACAAACATACATAACGTACATTGGGAAGCTGCAGGGCGTTTGCAGAACGGGTGGAAGAACAGGTGAATAATATGACAGTACTGGCTGGTAATAAATTTCAGTTGTAAATTAGCATTTCTAACCTTTGGTCCCTTGTTACTTACGTTTTTCAATTAATTTTGTTTAAATATTATATGAACTTTTCTTAAATATGATAGAATTTTATTGTAATCGTAAGTTTAAATGATATTAATATATATAGTTTTTAATGTTTAAGTAGATTTTTAAAGCGTTAAATTTATTAATAATGACTGTCGATAGCTATGTTACATAAAGCTCAAAACCATTCTGTTTCATATATATTATCCTTCATTTAACCTTCATTACGCCTCTGCTTTGGATCATTTCAGGACCGGACTTTTAACGTTTTCATAGAAGTTGTAAAACAAAAGAGTCTAACCGTTTGCTTGTTCCTCGAATAAGAGAGATGTTTCAAACGCGACTATCATATTGGGTTCAATCATGGCTTTGCAATTATGATATGAAAAACAGAATGAAAATAGATCTCCACTAAGAAAATGCTGACTTCTGGTTTTGCAACCTGTCACAAATACTTGCATCCCCTGGAATTTACAATTTTTGGTAACCTTGAAATTCATCAGCGCTACATCTCTATCAATTTTCAAGGAAATTACAAGTATTCCAAAGGCTTTCTTTTCATGTGAAGTAAGCTGTGATGAATAATGAAATACAAGCTGATGGACTGCCAGTCAGTGCTCAAACTTGTAATGCTTGTCCACAGCTACAGACTTTTAACTGTCGATATAGGTATATTGTTGCATTTCGATTGAAAATACTGGTTCAATCATGGCTTTGCAGGTATAGGTGCGTCTTGCAATTATGATATGAAAAACAGAATGAAACGCAGGAATCACAATAATAACGTGTCAACAAGCATCCTGCTCAAGGATGACTGTTTAAAGTTTGGGTTTCTACTGCCCATTTTTGGAATTGCCTGAGTCGAAAAGAGATAGCAGAGTTGAAATTAGAGAAGAGAAACACTCTACTTATGCCTCGCACAGATTTATTGTTTAATGAAGACATCCAATAATAATCGAATTCATGAATGAAATGCTTGTAGAACTGACAACTCTGTGGAAACCCTCACCTGGAGCTTCGGAAGAATCACATGTAACACAATTGACGTGTGGGTCACTTCTATTCTGATTTGAAGAAGTTAAAGTTACTTCCATCAAGTGATGTCCGCTGTGTCTTAATCCCAAACAAGACAACCGTTCTCAACAATTCTCTTGCTCAGTCTTCAGATCTCAACCAAATGGGACTTTAATACTTTAAAAAACATCTTCTTTGACTTAGAAAGACATAGAATAGTGAAAAATAAGATTTTACCTAGACTTAAGAATGAAAGTCATACTTTGACAAATAAAAAATATTTTTCTCTTTTTATATACAAGATATGCAATGTCATACTTACAAAGGTCATTATGAAGGCCTAATCTAGTTACATTCTCCAACACATCCTCTTAACTATAGAGGTATTTATAATCCCATCATGAAGTATAAGGAATCTTAAATTAAAGCATTCTAATAAGAAAAATTCAAATTGACAAGCCATGGATTAAGCATCAATATCATAACCAACATTGTGAATGAGGTCTCTAATTGATGAACTGAACTTTTATGAGAACATCATACTTGAAGTCTTTAAGTGACATACCGAACTATCTCTAAAGGCACATACCCCATCTAGATGTTCAAAGATTATGTCTTTTTATTGCTATTCTTATCTTTGATTCCTAATCCTCAAAGAATATCAATGGGCTTGTACTACTCTTATCTTGGATTCCCTATCTCATCCTCAAAGAGTATTGATATACAAGTAGGTTTCTATCTTAGATTTTCTAATCCTCAACAAGTTTCAATCTTAGCTCCTCATAAAATCCTCTAGAACCTCTTCTTTTTGCATGGCCTTCACAAAGAATTATGATTGTTAGTATTGATCTAGTGCATGACATATGAAGAAAATAATGTATCTTCCATCATCACTCCCTCTCACTCAAAGAAGAGATGTCTACCAAACAAATATTGCTTCTTAAGTACTCAAGCTTCTTGTATGGAAATTCCTTTGTTAGAATATCAACAACATGTTCATGAGTAGGAATATAGTGTGGTTCCATTACCCCATCTCGTTCTCATGTAGTGGTACTATTGTGTTTGTGTTGATGGCGAAAAATGACCACCTCAACATATAAGGGAGACCACCTAGTCAGAGCCCAACCTAAGCCCTTATTCATTTGATTTGGAGGTTGACACTCACTCTATTAGGTCTAGTTACCCCCTCTCTCCTTGATGACTTATGATATTTCAATTAATTATCGAACAATAACGCACATCTCTATTCGTTCCTTGTTGTGCACTCTTGAAATATCTAACTAGGTTTAGTCTTCATAAATGACATATGTAATCGTGATTTTATATAATGAGAAAAATAAATGTATTATTGTTTTTCTTGAGGCATGGTTTTCATAATCAAGGAACATTTTTTTTAGGCCAAGCTTCCATTATGAGTTCCTAGGGCTTTTCATTGAGTCTTCAAGTTCTTAAAATCATTTTCATGTTTGGAAGACCAACTTGGGGCATGCTACATATTGTATTAGTTAATGTTAGATTGGAAAAACCCTCCAAGACCTCATCACAAGTGTTGCAACAAGTCAACCTTCAAAAGGAGGGATCAACCTATCTAGACGGACGTGTCAAGTTAGGAATGATGACAAGCCAACCTAATATAATGGGAGAGGAGCTATATATGTGAGGAATCTACCTCGCTCAAGAGATCATTCATCAAGGACCCACCAAAAGGATATAATTGTGAATAGGAAAGAAGGGAGCCTCTTGATAAGCCAAGAAAATGAGAAGAAGATCGAAGCCTTCTACCATTGTTTTCGGGTCATTCTTCTCACACGTGTGATTGCAGCTAGGGTTTGTGTAGTTAGGTATTGCATACATTGAAGGAGACAAAATAGATACCAAGGAACAAGTCTATTTTCTACGTGAATTCAAAAGAAGTGTCCAAGACAAGTGAAGGAGAGAACCCTCATAAATCTACCCCAATCACCTTATACCCATGGGATCTCTAAAATTATAGGCACACCAAAAAATGCAAGCATGTAATAAGAGGTTGAAATTGAAGAAGAAGTTGAAAAAAAAGGTGTACGAGTTTGTTTGACGAGTAGTGACTTGGAAGGAATAAAATATCTTGATGAATAATTTTGACATGGTTCTTTTGTCAAGGGTATATGTCTAGGAATTTGTCACTTGGAAACTCTAGAAGAAGAAGAACCCTTGCGGGTTTTCGTCTCAAAGTTGGAGAGGTTTTGGCCCTCAATGATAGCCTATATATTTTGTCCTTTGTATTATTGTTCATTATGGTTTGGTAGTTGTTTGATGAATAAAAGCTCTAATAATAACAACTGAAATAAGAAGCTAATTAGGTGAAGTAAAAGTACATGACAAATGTTTATCAAAGAGATAAATAACCTTATGTTTTTGCCCCAAAATTTCTCAACATGGTATCAGAGCTAAGGTGTCAAGACAAGGAAGGTCAGCTTAAACAAGGTGATCTAGATTTAAATAGGAATGCAACAAATTACAGAGATAACCATAAACACATAGATGCAGCGAAAATAATACTTCATTTTATTAATGTAAAACACTAAAATATGCTTACAAATGGAAATGGAAATAAACTAGCTAGGGCGATGGTAGCTTATCTCTCAGAAGATATGTGGTGCTACATGCCTCTGAACTATGGTAAAATGAGGCTCGAAGGCCTATTTATTTTTGAGAAACAATGGAAAACCCTAAACATCCAAAAACCTAACCTTAGAAGATGAAACACCAAAGTGTGGGCCCCATTTGGGTAAATTGGTACATCAACTTCTCACGGTCGTAACGTTTCCATATAATCTCCCTTTGATGCAAATAATATCTCATTAAAAAGATCTATCTCAGAACTACGACATTGTGAAGAGAAACATGAATCCATGGTCCTATGTTGCTCCCTTTTTCCCCAAAAGACGTCGTTTAGGGTCTCAAAATGGCTCTCAAAGTTCATGACTCGAAAAACTGCTAAAAATAGTAAACTGTGCTACAATTAAGGAAACTGAAAAGCTCAAAGAAACAATGGTGGGGGTCCAAGTGGACATGGCAAGTGGCCACCAATATCCACCTAAATCATTCCTCCCCCCTTAGGAAGCAATGGTCCCATATTACGTTGAGTTCCTCCATGAGATGAGGAAACTTCTACTGAACTTTCTCCCTGGTCAAGGAGTTGCCCTACTTTGACAACTTTATATAGTTGGATATTCCTCTCGTGAGTGTGCTTGATCTATGTGTCCATGATCCGATCCATTGGAGCTTATTCCATGCAATCTGGATTCAACTCTCGGGGTGTGAGTTGTTCTACAATGTGAGATGTGTTTAGTAATGGTGGAAAGTATCGCCGAAGGCAGTCAACATTGAACACTAGGTGCAGGCCAAGGAATGGGGGAATGCTGAGCTCAAATGCCTTGTCTCCCACAACCTTGGCAATGGTGTAAGGACCATCTCAGTGTGGTCTAAGTTTTTGATAGGCTTTGGTAAGGCGTTCCTTTTGCAAATGCAACTAGACTTTGTCGCCCACCTGAAACTTGTGTGGCACCCGATGTTGATCATGTTGCTGCTTGTACATGGCATTTGATTTCTCCAAAATGTCATGGACTTGCTGCTGAATATGTTGGATGTTCTCAATGAATTTGTTTGCCTTATCTGCTTCGGACTGGACATGAGCCAAATCTGCATGAGTAGCTACAAATGGCATGGCCACCTCAATGGGGCATAGTGGTTGGAATCCCAAGCCCACCTAAAAAGGCTTGTGGCTAGTCGAGTTGTGGAGAGCCCGGTTGTAGCTATGTTGAACATAGGGGAGGCTCTCATCTCATGTGAATGGATGCTTTGAGTTGTACTTGCATAGAATGTGTATGATCATCGTGTTGACAACCTCTGTCTAGCCATGAGTTTGAGGATGGAAGGTTGTGGACTTAGTGAGTTTGGTCTCCAGGATTGATGAGAGACTTGACGAAAATGTACTGAGGAACATGCTATCCCAATCTAATATAATAGACTATGGCATCCCAAAGTGTACCCACACTTGCTTAAAGAAGACTATGGCTGCCATAATGGCCATCTTCGAGAAGTTGTTGACGACCATAAAAACATAGTCATTTCCATGCTTAGTGGAAGGAAGGCCTCACATGTAATCCATGGAGATGGATTCCCAAAGTCGACTAGGGGTAGGTAGCAGGGCATAGAGGCCTGGCTTCTTGATGGTCAGTTTGGAAATGGCATAGGCAGTGCATGATGTGATGTACTTTTCGACATTGTGTCCAAGATTGAGCCAATAGAAATACTTCTGCATTACTCCCACTATTTTCTCGAGCTCGAAATGCTGAGCAACCCAACTATAGTGTTCTTCCCAAATCATCTTGACACGCTCACTTGAAGGAAAACAAAGGTGACCCAAGTGGCATAACAGGGCATCTTGGAGGTGAAAATCTGGAACATGCTGACTTTCCAATAGTGTCTGGTGTTTGTGGCCAAATTCTGGGTTGCTTATGTAGAGAAGTTGGAAATGAGAGGTCTCGTGCCCACATTATTTGATCACGGTGGTTAATTCCATGATCGGTGGTCAACTGAGGCAATCTGCAACATTATTGGTGCTGCCCTTCTTATACTTGATATTCAAATAGAATTGTTGCAAGTATGTGCACCACTTCTCATGGTGATCATTCTGTAATTTCCCTTGGGTTTGTATGAACTATAAGGGTCGGTGGTTTGTGTGGATGAACGTTTCCTTCCCCAAAATGTAATGCTTCCATTGTTGGTAGGCCTTCACAACGGAATACATCTCTTCGTAATAAGTGGGATAATTATCGATTGTGTCTCAAAGTGTCTCACTATGATATTCCACTCAATGTCCGTGTTGGGTAAGGACTATCCCAATATCATAGTCAAAGGCATCTATCTCGACCTCAAATGGTTGTTGCATGTGTGGTAATGTGAGCACTGGTGTCGAGGATAGGCGATATTTCAAATTTGTGAATGCCTTCAGTTGAGATTCAGACCGAAACAATTTTGTTTGCACTCCTCCCTTGGTGACTTGACTCAAGGGCCAAGTGATATGAGAAAATCCTAACGTGAACTTGCGGTAGAAGTTGGCAAGATCTAGAAAGCTGCAGAGCTCTGTGAGAGTGGTTGGAGATGGCCAATCCCGAATGAATTGGATCTTGGCTAGATCGACATGCACCCCTTATTCATCAACACTGTATTCAAGATACTGAACCTGGGTCATGCCAAAATTACATTTCTCCAAATTGGCACATAACTTGTGTTTCTGTAGTGTTTGGAGAACCTGTCGGATGTGGTGGAGGCGCTATTCCCCACTCTCGCTGAAGATGAGGATGTTATCCAAGTATACCACTACAAATGAGTTGGTGAATGGCCACAAGATGTCATCCATTAGCCTCATGAAGGTTGGAGGAGCATTCGTCAATCTCAAAGGCATAACCAACCATTTAAAAAGGCACTCCTTGGATTTAAAGGCAGTCTTCCACACATGAGAGGGTTTGATTGGTACTTGGTGATATCCTGACCTCAAACCAATCTTGCTAAATATTTTCCCCCTTTAGTTGGTCTAGGAGGTCATCAATCTGCGGGATTGGCTACCTATTATAGTCAGTGATCTTGTTCAGCACCCGATAGTTAATATAGAGTCTCTAAGTCCCATCCTTATTCTGTACCAATAGGATCTGGCTCCCACAGCGCGATGAACTCGAACGGAGGTGACCTTTCTGTAGCAGCTCCTAAATCTACCTCTGGATTTCATCGTTCTCTAGAATGGAGCACCAATAGATTGGTCCATTGGGCATCGGTGCACCTCGGGTCAGATCGATGGAGTTCTTGACCTCACAATGCAAAGGAACCCCTGCGGGGGAGGCGAAGATGTCCTCGTACTTCTCCGCGACCTTTTCCGTCTATAGTTTTCGTGCAAAGGGGCCTTGTCTAGAGCTCGTGGCCACCGTATTCGTCTTTCCTTGAGGGCGTATCATCAAGAAAATAGATTTACCGGTTTTCGAAATGAGCTTATTGCATTGTTTTGCAGTACCCAAAGAGATGGTGGTAGGTGGTGCTACCTCTGGTATCTTGTACAACTTATTTCCCAAAGTAACAATAACAGCACGGGGCCTTCATTCATACACAACATGTCGCTTCCACAAGTATGGTTGTCCTAATAATACATCACAAACTTCAAGGGGATAAATCTCACACAATAACTTATCCATGAAGGGCTTGATGTTGTATGGAAGGTGACAATGTTGGCTCACACGAAGATCCCGTCCTTAGTGAAGCCACCCGATGGTGTATGGTTGTGGATGTGCTATGGTCGGTAAGCCCAGCCACTTCACAACCCCTGCCGAAATGAAGTTCTTTCGGCTCTCGCTATCAACAATGAACTGTAGCATGGAGCCCTTTACCCACATCTCGGAGTGGAAGATATGCTCCTCCTCCTCTGGATCTTCACGTTCTTGATTCTGTATCTTTGTGTTGGTAACGGTGGCACTGGGCTCTGCATCAATAATCTGCTTCCCTTTTTCATTCCCCTTGTCGGGTTCTCACCCAGAGTTAGAACATGCATCTGATTCTAAAACCCTTAGCTCGACCATGAGTGACTGCTTGGTCCAACACTCACTTGTGTTGTGAGTGGAACTCTTATGGAACTCACACCACTTTCTCCTATCCTTTTTTGGCTTCACGACGTTGTTATTTCTTGCAGCTTTGTTGGGTTGTCTTGGGCTACTCTACCTTGGCTTTGTCCTTCGTTCTACAGTTTGGGGGAACGTTTCCCTTGCTTCAGATTCCGAGATCCAAACTCTCACTTGTTCTCTTTAAACTTTTTCTCAACCTTGATGGCATATCAGTATGCTGAGCGAGGAGATGTTTAGGAATTCTATTTCTTCCTGGATGTACTTGTGGAGGCATCCGTAGTATTTGAGTACCAAATGCTCCTTTGAATCCTTGATACCAAACTTTGTGCAAAGGGTATGGAAAATATTGGTAAACTCTAGCACGTCTTGGTCCCTTCCCTACTGTAGCATGGTCCACTTTATGTATTAATCTCATAGCTTTCGACAAGGTAGTACTGCTCCTTGATGGCACCCTAGAATGAATTCCAAGTGGGTGCGGTGTAACATTCTGAGCCTATACTTCATCCATCTACTCGCAGTAGGTTTCCCACGAGTCCTTGACGTGGGGGGCTGCTTTGAGAAGAGTGAAAAATAACCTTTTCCCGACTCGAAAATTCATGAACAGAAAAATAACCCTCTAGCAGATTTAACCATTTATCGACAACATCTGCGTCATCTGACCCTCGAATATGGGGATTTCAAAATTAGCTTGTACCTTAAACGGTGTAGCATTTCGAGAGTAGTTGTTCGAAGCCAATGCGTCGCCCCATGGGTAGCGGTTATAGACATATTTGGGAACTGCAACCCCAATCATATATGTCCATAAACCAAGGGCTTCTAAGTCCCTAAGAGTCTTGTTTCATACCCTAAAGGAACAAGGTCAGCTGATTACATCATCTCCTAGAAGTTCTCCATAAAAAACTGCTCAGAACTGGTCAAAACTAGACCATACAGACTCCTCAGTGCAAAGGGTGCAATGCATCTCACCTGCCACATGCAAAAAGTGCGATGCATACTGAAAATCCCTTCTATAGGGTGCGATGGGCGAGAGTAGACAAATAGTAGAGACAGTTTGTGAGGTGGATGATCATGGAATCTTCCAGAAACTTCTCCTGTGACACTTGCCTCTCTGAATTTGCTGAGGGATGAGTAAGAGATCATGAATCTCAAAAAGAATCAAGAACTATCAGAGAGAGGACACTAATCAAAATCCAAGAAGTTGACTCACCCCCCTGCAATCATCTATATATGGATCCCTCATCCGAGAGATCCAAAGGCTGGAATCTCGTATCTCGTAAGGAAGTGTTGTTGGTTTCCTGGTGGAACATCATAGTGTTGGGTGATCTAATCTTTTCATGAGGTGAAGAAGGGCCTTCATGCTGGGAGGATGACACTGGCTTAGATCAATGGTTTTTAATCCTCTCTTGTAATCTTTATATCAATAAATCTATTCACATTCTCCTCCACATTCTTATATGTCTGATAATATATGCATTTGTGTGGTTAATATATATCTGGTCCTATATTGTTTATGATTGTAGATCTCTGCACTTTGAAGGTATTATGCTACTTTGACTTTACAAGTACTCTTTGAAACGGAGTAATCAAGGAAGGAGTGACAAAGATCCGTCAGAGGGGAGAAGGAACAAGCAGGGAACCAAATGAAAGATTGAGGTTGGTATTCTTTGCTCCTCTCCTATCTACTTCTGAAAATGAAAGTAACTTTAATCTATTTGTTTCTAAGATAGCTACCCGTCTTAGTGGGACTAGAAGCTTTTCATAGACGCTAGATTTCTAGATAACAAAATGGTGACTCTGTTGGGGAGCGAATATATTTTTTGCTTGTCTATATTTGCTTACATTATAAATGACAAACGGAGCCTGAAGTCAAGCCAGCTAGCCTTCGAACTACGTTAGTGAAAAGTAGATGAATGCTGCTTTAGTCTATTTCCGTGTTTTGTTTATAAATTGAACAATTGATTTGAAAACATCCTAATTTCCCTGGTGGTGGCTAAAGTAGCCTCATTAGATCAGCCCCTGTAATTTGCATTTACTGACTATCATTAGCTTGGCTTAAATCCCTGAACTAAGCTGCAAACTGTAACGAAGAACCAAGTTTAAGTCTCGTCCCTGGACCATCGCACCTTCTCCTCTTGGGAATTTGGATGCATCACACCTCGCGTGTGCAGTAGGTGAGATGCATCGCTCTTTCCCTGTGTTATAGGTGTGATGATCAGATAAGACTTCTTTTGCTTCCAGATTTTGGTTTTTTGTTCACTCTCTTCAGTCAGGAGTTTGTTGTCTGTGGCTAGTATACCACTGTGGAAACTCCCTTCCTTTGCATCATTCAACCTCCATTGTACAAAGAACTGTAAATGTTTTTATGTATTGTTCGCCATTTACAGTCCTCCTCTACAAAGAAGTAGTGTAATCAAACTGTCGTCTTTTTATTTGGAAGTGTCACAAGTGTCGTTTTCAGTCAAGGAAAAGAATCCTACTATTCTTGATGGTCAATTACACTATTACTCTTGTATTTGATTTGAATTAATAGTTTTTCAAGTGTCGAAAACAATTTTCAATTCAGAATCGCAAAGTGTCTTCATTATCTTCCTTTCGTCTTTTGAAGGGAAAATCGTTAGTACTCCCACTTGAAACGATTCAAATTTATACTTAGCATTCTTTTGGTCATTCACACATTACGAAAGCGAAAACAAATACATGCATGTGCATTTTCATTTAGACTGCTTGTTGATTTTGATTTAGGAAAGTGCATCTAGTGTGTGCTCTCTGCTCTATGTTGAAAGAATCTCGCTTCTCTTTCCTTAGTAGCTAGGATTTTCGTTGGAAAAAGAAGATTAAATGACTGCTTATCTTCTTAGATTGCATTTTTGGAATTGTATATCTACATCATGCGGTGAACCTCAAAGGAAAATGTCTTAAGAAAGATCAACTTAAAAATAAATTCAATGAACATAAAAACAGTTTGGAACCTAACGCACAACATTTAGAAGTCTAGGCTAGAGATGTATTATGGCATCGTAAAGCCTTGTAACTATCGCTTTCATTGTAGGTTGGGTGATTCCTCCTCTTTGATATGACAAGTGCCAATATGAGCTTGTGCTCCCACATACCATTGAATATATATTGGGAGACCATAATAGGCTATATCCTTTATCCTTAGGAATCCGTGTCTACTACCCTATCGATCGCAATGCACAGAACACAACATTCAGGAATATTGATTTCTATACCGTAAAAAGTATTCTACAGTTTTGCAATTGGTTTGGTAATCCCTCTGTCTAGAATTCCAGAGCAGTCTCTTTCATTCCTTTTTAGACTCCTTAAATGAAAATGTCCCTCTCAGCACTTGTCACTTCAAGCTCATTAAAAATCGAAGGAAAATAGAGTCATCTTTAGATTTTTCTTGACTCTTAAAAATTGAAAAAGCAAGTTGTGTCAAAGCGTCATAAAATTTATTTTAATCGGAATAACGTCACTATTCCCTCACTGGTCTTAGGTTGAGGAAAATGGAGTCCACTAACCAAGGATTTCCCCTTGGAGGAAATCCTAGTCCATTCTCCTCTTGGGGAGATGTCGGTGCACCTCATATGGCCACATTGTCCCTCCCAGGACTGACAATCAGCTTTCCAATATGGCTCTTCTCGACCTCTGTCGTTCAAAACACCACAATTCCTGAGCAATCAAGTCAACAACTAAATAATACTAGAGTTAACCCCCAACCTTCTGCTTCAATTGTTTCTCCCTCCCCTCCTTCCTCTTCACTTGGTGAAGTTGGTAAAGCTAAAAACCAAGTAACTGAGAAGAAGAAGAAAGGAGAAGGAGAAGGGGAAGAAAAAGAAGGATCCAAACGCAAAAAGGGGTAACCGTGCATCATCTAACGAAAATCCACACACTGCACCATCCAAACCCAAATCTCCATGTGTCATTTGCAAAGAGGACCACTATCATCGAGATGTACAATTTCAAATCATTGTACAAGCTTACAGAATGGTCATGGTCGGTACCATCATAGATTAAGGGGATTCTATGAGTATCCTTTCCTGAACTACTTGGAAAGCCCTTGGTTCGCCATCGCTTCTACCTGAGATGTGAAACCTAATAGGCTTTGACAAAGGAACAAGTCGACCGTTAGGGATCCTTCCAATTTTGCCTATAACTTTGAGAGGAAAAACCGTGTATCTGAACGTAATGGTAGTCCAATGACCTTTATATTATAATCTGCTCCTTGGGCATGACTCTACTTATAGCATGGGAGCCATTGTCTCCTCACTCTTTCGAGTAATGTGTTTTCCACATGAAGGCCAAGTGGTCTAGCTCGTGGACCAGCTTTCATTCCACGGCTCACACATAGCTAATAGTAAAATGCCATCCCTAACTGGTCTTTTCACGGAAGGAATGTCTCATCAATCTCGAGTCCGTCCACTTGATGAGCGTGAGTAATTCGGTGGCCATGACTGAAACCCAGGGGGCATGCACCTTGGTCTGCTTTGGCAGGGAAACTTTAGGTATATGGTAGGTTTCCGTGAAGGATATATGGCTAGTGTGACACCCGTCCAGTTAGGAAAATGGGAATAGACGAGAATAAGATTCCCTCGTCAAGGTTAGGTGGTTGGAGCTAGAATCACCTTTGTTCAAATGGACTGAGCTGGGAAGTGTTTCTGTCTACTACGCAGATGGAAACTATCTTGCAAATGCAAGAACTTCTATATGGTAGCCTAGAATCTCTATTTCACTATACTTGGGGGCATGCAAACCATTTTGAATGCAAGTGAAGAGCGACCATTTATTTTCTTAATTTGTAGATTCTCGACCCTTTAAACTCATAGGATTGGTCGTTCCTAGCTCACATAAAGAAAGGATACGAAGCAAAGCTTCGAGTGGTGCAAGCTCCATAAAAATGGAACCTATCAATGAGACATCCTTATTATACAACTAGCATGAGTAGTTTTTATGCAAAGTTCAATCTCGTTAAAAATTAAACCTAAGCGATGAGAAAATGTTCCCCCAAAGTTTAAGCTCATTAAAAAACAAACCAACCTCTGGTAAATAAGCATTCCGAATGCATTATCATCAGCTTTTGAGCCCTGGTCGTGTTCTTACCATCACATCCACTCTATTTTAGCCGATCATATGCCTCCATTTGATTGTTTACCCTTTTTAGGAACAACTATGACGAGTGATTCTGTTAGCCATCCTTGTGACATTGTCGTGATTGGAAAATTCCAAACCTTACCTGGAATCAGGTGCTACTCGAAAATATCACTCATTCCTCAAAAAATGAGTCTCTTTTCATCTGATTCGTAAAATATGAAAATATTCCCGAGCAATTAGCCTCTTTATCTCGTTAAAGCTATCACAAGTGCTATCCCTCCTCTAGATTTTAATCTTTTTATTATTACACAAAAATATCGAGCACTTGTCTTTTTCGGCTCATTAAAATTATCAAATATTTTTCGGACTTAAGGGATTATATGACGAAAAAGGATTACTAGAGTTTCCTTTCCATCCCTTTTCAAACTCTCTAAAATTGAAAAAGGACCGAGTTGTCTTTGTCGTTAAACTCATTGAAACCAATAGCGACAAAGTTGTCCATAGAGACAAGAACGAGTTTCATTGTTGCTAGTCTCATTAAAACATAACGATGGTTTTGTTTGAAGGGAAAATTATAAAACAAGCACATGTTATCCTCCTCAAGCTTGATAAAAAATAAAGAGGTACTAGTCAGCAATGACTGGGGAAAAATTCGGGAAGAAAACTTGAACAAAATTTATTGGTAGCGACTCACTCTCGAACATGACACTTTCACTCCATCACCATGATTGAGTCGGGTTGGGTTATTCCGTTCACCGGTCATAATACCATTGGTCCATCGTACGATCCATATTTGGGGTTAATGCTACCAATCCATTTCAGTGTTGCCTATATGTTCAGGAGAAGTCGATCAGAGAATTCACCAACCCAGCTTGTGTCTCATCCGCTGCAATACCTTCGCCCTTCATTCTTTCGTGAGCGCCACCCTGAACCCTATATCATCCGTTTTCACCTTTGAAAAATCATTTGCTTCGTTCCATGTCGTAGATGTGGGATTCATTAAGGCCCTCCTATGATGGGTTACTTCTTGTCGACGACAACTCATTATCCAAGAAGTCGATCTAAGAAGAACGCTTTGAGTACTTTGAAGCTTGCATGCCTCAATGGCAAGTTTCTCACTTCCGGCGATAGGTTTACAACAAAGGCCTTTGACCGAAAGATTTTGCATGGTGTGCGATGCCAAGTCCCATTTTCACACCATGAAAATTGTACTGTATTACCTTGAGGGTCATCATCATTATCGGTGATTCCTCTCATGCCTGTTAACAACTTACATCATTGGCTGGTAATCAGGTGATGTATTTCCATGTTCGACTCCAGAACATTTTTCACATGGACCGACTTGTACTTCGGGCGAAGATTGGATGAGTTTGAAGACCCCAGATCTAGTTTCACCCATTCGGGCTGCAATATATTCAAGAAAATAAAGACATCAAATGCACATCATTGCTGCACAGATGATCATTCGAATCAAAGGATGATGGCTCTATCAGAATCATCAGTCTGCCACACAGACAGTTGTCTATCCTATGTACATGAAAATGAATTTATAAAGCTGAACATGGGAATGCCCGCCTCAACTAGATCATGAAAATGTTATGAAGATAATGTGTTGTATTGTACCTTATTACACGTCGCCTTCTAGTTCGAAAAACCTTGGATTCTCATGATAAAGCATTTCACTCGACATCAAAAGATTTTCAACCTCATGCTTTAGGGGGCAACTGTTATAGACATATTTGGGAATTGCAACCCCAATCATATATGTCCATAAACCAAGGGTATCTGAGTCCCTAAAAATGTTGTTTCATACCCTAAATGAACAAGGTCAGCTGATTACATCATCTCCCAGAAGTTCTCCACAAAAAACTGCTTAGAACTGGTCAAAACTAGAACATACAGACTACTTAGTCCAAAGGGTGCGATATATCTCACATGCGACATGCAAAAAGTGTGATGAATACTAAAACTCCCTTCTGTAGGGTACGATGGGTTAGAGTAGACAAATGGCAGAGACAATTTGCAAGGTGGATGATCATGGAATCTTCCAGAAACTTCTCTTGTGACACTTGCCTCTCTGAATTCGCCCAGGGATGAGTAAGAGATCATGAATCTCCAAGTGGAATCAAGAACTATCAAAGAGAGGACACTAATCAAAATCCGAGAAGCTCACTCACCCCCTGTAATCATCTATATATGGATCCCTCATCCGAGAGATCCAAAGGCTGGAATCTTGTATCTTGTAAGGAAGTGTTGTTGGTTTCCTGGTGGAAAATCATAGTGTTGGGTGATATAAGGTTTTCATGAGGTGAAGAAGGACTTTCATGCTGGGAGGATGACATTGGGTTAGATCAATGGTTTTTAATCCTCTCTTCTAATCTTTATATCAATAAAGCTATTCATGTTTTCCTCCACATTCTTGTATGTCTCATAATATATGCATTTGTGTGGTCAATATATATCTGGTCCTATATTGTTTACGATTGTAGATCTGTGCACTTTGAAGGTATTATGTTTCTTTGACTTTAAATGTACTCTTTGAAGCAGAGTAATCAAGGAAGGAGTGGCAAAGATCTATCAGAGGGGATAAGGAATAAGTAGGGAACCAAGTGAAAGATTGAGGTTGGTATTATTTCCTCCTCTCCTATCTACGTCTCCTAAAGGAAAACAAAATAAACTTTAATCTGTTTGTTTATAAGATAGCTACCCATCTTAGTGGGACTAGCAGCTCTGCATAGACACCAGATTTCCCGATAACAGTAGCTACTAAAGGATCTAGGAAAAGTTGTCCATCATCGTGTGCCTTTGTCACTTGAGGGCTTCTTCGAGCAAGATTTTGATAGGATCTCCTACTCCCTTATCTTTCTTTTCATCTTCCATGGGATGCCATTGTTATTTGTGAGGTTGGTCTTGCAAAGGTTCGATCAATTCAAGCCCTAACTCTTTATATCCCGACCTCCTTGCGTACATGCAAAGAAAAAACAAAGAAAAAGCAGACCACTCCGATACCACTGATCCAGATTTAAACATGAACACAATAAATTACAGAGATAACCATAAACATAGAGATGCATCGAAAATAATACTTCATTTCATTAATGTAAAACACTGAAATATGCTTATAAACAGAAATAGAAATAAACTAGCTAGGGCGATGGTAGCTTATCTATGAGAAGAGATGTGGTGGCTACATGCCTCTGAACTGTGTTAAAATGAGGCTTGAAGGCCTATTTATTGTTTAGAAACAATGTAAAACCCTAAACATCCAAAAACCTAACCTTAGAAGATGAAATGCCAAATTGTGGGCCATATTTGGGTAAATTGGTACATCAACTTCCCAGGGTCATAACTTTGGCATATGATATTTGTTTGACATGCAAAATATCTCGTTAGAAATATTTATCTGAGAACTACAACTTTTGGAAAAGGAACATCACTCTGTGGACAATTGTTGCTCCGAGTTTTCCTAAAAAATGTTGTTTAGGGACTGAAAATAGCTCCAGAAGTACAGGACCATAAAAACTGCTAAAAATAGTAAATTATGCTACAACTAAGGAATCTGAAAAGCTAAAAGAAACAATGGTGGAGGTCCAAGTGGATTTGGATGGAGGCCACAAATATCCACCTAGATCACAAAGACACACAAGGGCTAAAACCTTTAGAAGATCATCAAGAGAATCAATCATCAAAACAAACCTCTCATCTCAAAGGCATCACAAGGACAATGATTACATCATTATATTTAAGAAGGAAGTTTCTAAAGAAGACATCAGAATCCCTTTTTCGTTCAAACAACTGTACACTTGAAGAATTCCTGGGAACATTGCATAATCATCACCGCGAAGAAGGAGACCTCGAGCAACCTTACCTCTACTAAAAAAAATAATAAATACAAATTGGAGCATATTAAAGAAAAAGGCAAGGATGCATGAAGTCATGGTTTACATATTGGCTAGGTGAAATCAACATAATATTTCCTTATATGGAATACGAGGTGGTTGACAAAAATGAAGGAACTATGAATGGCAATTCTTGGGAAGAAATATCTTAAGAGAGAGAAGAGATAATGAAAGAGGAAACTATGGAAAATACAATCAATATATGTTGACTAGAATAAATTGGCCTTCATATCTTGATGGGAAATATATGAATCCTTTGGTAAAGCTTGGAAAGAAAGAAGAACCTTGAAAATTGAATATCTTGGAGATGTGTAAATATGTATGCACGATGCTGATTTTGCAACAAGGGGATATCATGCTGAAGGGACATCACTAAAGGTAAATATTGATTTGATGTTCATTTTTTATTTTTGAACAAAAATTGGATGGGTTGATATAGGACTACCAAAAGAGGGTTGTAGATGTTATCTACAAGTGACACTCATGTGATTGGATGGAGGATCCTGAAGGAAACATGACATGGAAGAGATAGTT
>APFE030568127.1:0-19325 GCA_000404065.3 Pinus taeda
ACCATTGCTTCCTAAGGGGGGAGGAATGATCCAGGTGGATATTGGTGGCAACCCGCTAATTCGACTTGGAACCCCTCTAGTGCTTCATGCAGTTTTTTTTCAGTTTCCTTAATTATAGCACAATTTACTATTTTTAGCAGTTTTTCGGGTCCTAAACTTCCGGAGCCATTTTGAGGCCCTAAACGACGTTTTTTGGGAAATCTACCAGCTAGCGACTTTTCGTGACTAAAAATCGTCTTTTCCGTCGTAGTCCTCGGAGAGATCTTTCCAACGGGCTATCATGCGCGTCAAACGGAGATAAGACGACCAATTCGCGACCCCGGGAAGTTGATGTACCAACTTACCCAAAAACGGGGCCCACAATTTGGCGTTTCATCTTCCAGGGTTAGGTTTTGGAATGTGAAGGGTTTTTCCATTGTTTCTCAACAATAAATAGGCCTTCGAGCCTCATTGCAACACAGTTCAGAGGCATGTAGCCACACATCTCTTCTCAGAGATAATCTGCCATCACCCTAGCTGGTTTATTTCCTTTTCTGGTTGTAAGCATATTTCAGTATTTTCCATTAATGAAATGAAGTATTATTTCCGCTGCATCTTTGTGTATATGGTTATCTCTGCAATTTTTTGCGTTCCTGTTTAAGTTTGGATCACAATATTAATTTCAACCAAATGTAATCATTAAATGAATCAACCTAATGCCAACATCAAATACCAATATTTCTCATTAATGCATCACATCAATCTTTGCCTATGCATCACAACAATTAAGTTTAGTCAACAATTTTACATCAAAAATATTTCATTAAACAATCCCCGCACCATTATCCAAGCATCAGGCCATCAACATTCCATCAGGGTATTTGTTGCTCCTTTGTCCCATGTTCTGCTACTCCTTTGCTTGTTGTTCCTATTATGCTCCTTTGTTTGCAGCTCCTTTGCCATCAACGACAATATTGCCAACATTTTCTATATAAAGTATTTTGGATTTTAATATTTAAATGCAAGATGTATAGTTATTTTGGAATAGAGTTTTAAAAAAAAAAAAAATTAATTATCAATAATAATCAGAGGGATGGTAGGAATTTATTCTTTACTGGTATTCTTAATTGTATACACTAATCAAAAGCTAAGATCTATGGTCAACATAGTTATGTCCTTTTCCCACTATTATTTAAATTGATTAATTAGAAAAAAATGTTTTATGAAAAAGATTATTATGGAATGAGTTACTTCATTTTGAGAAAGTGGTATTGATAAACCATGGTATTGTATCATGGTATTCTAACAAAGTCTATTTATAGATTAAGAATCTCCATTGTACAATGAGGTTTAATATCCATGGTTAAAAATTTTGTTACATGTTTTTTTTCGAAGTATATATGTTTAATTTATCTATTAATTTATTTTATAAAAAATAATAATAATAAATAAAGTTAAAATTGTATTCCCGGGATGGGGTGCTAAGGGAGTGAAATGGTGGGAGGAGTGCTACTACTGTCCCACTTAGCCTTTCTTCTGGGGAACATGGGGGCCCATCCCCTAAGATGTCATAAAGCCCAAAGCAATGAAAAATCCATTTAATCCTTGCACTGTGTTTCTATATACCATCTCCCACCAACCACATACCTATTTAATTGGCCTTGTTGGACCTGTGATCACTAGGTGTAATAACATAGTCCTCCCTCACGTGAGCGCTTAGGTGCAATAGGGTATAATTATGGCATTTACAAGCATTGCATTTTATTTTCAATATCACCATTAGATTAGCCATTATGGCCTTCAATGTGTTGACCATCCTTTGACACTCAATACTTCATTAGTATTGAACTATCTGCTAATGCTTCAGAAACAAAGAAGTGATCAAGCCTTTGAAGATCATATTGTCATTATCTCAAAATTTCATCCAATTAAACATTAATTTTAATTGCTTAATGTCTACAAGATGATGTTTTTTCCAAAATAATTGATGAAAGAACCACTTTGAGGTAATTTTCTGTGACTTGAACCCACAATTATCTTAAGTATATGGTTAGATTTAGGTCCCCTCCTATTAGAATAGATGGGTCCCCCAAGGAACATACCTTTGCTAGAATTTACCAAAACATAATTCTCTATACACACGAAACATAAAATCTTATCACATTCAAATCAAGACCCAACTATTTAACTTCTAATTTAACTCATATTTTTTAACTAAAAGGAAGATAAAGAAAGATATTTTAAAGTAGTACTCCATTGAGAAATCAAAACTACTCAAGATTCCCTCTACATCCATGCTATAAAAGAACCAATTTTCAAGCCAAGGCTCAAAACAAATGATGGCTCTATTTCCATCTACCATTATATCCTGATCAACTAATGTCTAGCTTGTGGATTTTAATAATACTTTTAATATCTAGCTACCTGTGGCAATCCACTATCCTTGTGGCATTGAAAGATAGTACTATAATGATGAAGGGGTGCATTTTTAAGAGATTTCCCTACTCAAAAGGACCTAGTTTGGTGGCTTGTCTCATTGTTTTGATATTCTAAATTTCCTTCTATCATGTTGTCACACAACAATTTTTCACTGCCCTTGTCCTCCCTTTTCCTTGATCTTAGAGCACCTCTATAGTAAACCATGTGTACTTCCCTATCGTGACAAACATTTCTCTGAGTCACTTTCCATCTACAAAGAACTTTCCCTTTACATCATTTCTAGATATACTTCCTTTAAACCTAGTTTTAAAGGTCAGCGGTATCCCTCAGTTTCTTGCCCATGCCGATTTGTTGAGAATAACACTGAGCCTTGCACCGATCAGCATTGTTATTCCCTGATTACTAGCATCGATCCTCTTCTGAAAGTTTTAAAAATGGAATCAAAGCTTCAAGATCTAGAAGCTTCGTGGGCGGAGGTCTGGGAAATGGTTACTTGAGATAGAGCTGAGAGAGATTGTTTAGGCTATTTTCCGCTATTAAAAAGCAACTAACCGTAGAGATAAGGATTCTCCCCATCTAAGAGGAACCATATCCCCCCCTCTTATGCCTATATAATCCCCTACTATTCCAACCTCTACGAGTCTTAGTTGAGCTTTGGATGCAGCTTGAATTTAGCTCTTAGTTTATGCTTGTTAAGAGCTTGTTAAAGGGAGAATAACTTGTAGATGTTTTGGTATGAATAAGGAGAAAGAGACCTTAAACTCCCATGATTAAGGTTTTTGAGGATATGTTAGAGTGATGCTTGGGACCCAGATCCATCAAAGGAAACCTGCAACACTAAAACAAAGGTTGTAATTTCCTTTTTGTCATAATAATACAACTGATATTTTGTTTCCTATATCAATTGCAATATTGTATTTGGTATCTTAAGTCTCCTTAGCCTCTTAAGTAGGTTGAATCTATTGTATGCTATCATGTGTGTGCTCGTTTCTTGTCTATTTGTTTCAGGTGCTTGATTGACAGTAAGGAGCTGATCGTTGGAGCAAAAAACACAAGGATGTCATCAAACAAGGATAAGCAATACAAGAGGTAGGATCTTATCCTTTCTCAATCTAAGGGAACTTATGTTAGATTGTCTTGTTTATGGCTAGACCCTCTCCCCTAGGCTAGAGGGATTGTCTTTGTCTGCAAAGAGAATCTTCCTACTCCACACATGCCTTAAATAAAGGGGCTTCCTTCCAACACAATTATATCAAAGAGGAACGTGGGATAAGCCCCTTTTTGAAGAGGATTCTTCCTTTAAATTCACTCAAGGTCTATGAGAATATTCCGTTTTGCAAGAAGGGATGCAAGGAAGGGTTTTGGAGTGAGGTAAACATCATATACTCACTCACTAAGAACTAGACTTACTACATGGAAAAGATACCAAAGAAAATAATACAATGGAGAAGCCTCATAATCATGGTTACCCAATTAACATAGATTCAAAGAAATATTATTTGAAGAGAAAACTACTACTACCATTGCATATTCTACCTTTTGGAAGATAATGGTTTCCCCTAACACTTCCATAGAATTATAAACACATAAAAATATAGAATAGGGTAAATTATTCCCAACATATAATACTATTGAAAAAGAGCAAATACATTCCTTCTCCAAATAATCTTCTATATCCAAATGATAAAAACCATTTTTGGCCATAGATAATATACCCTTAAACTACTTGGCAATCATCCTTAAAAATTTAAACCATTTTACCTAGACCTTATTTTATTCTAAATACCAAATGGGTAGCCTTGAAGGTGGTTGACATCATAACAAGTGAAATAGAAAAAGGGTGACCTCCGAAAATCCCTTTTTTACTACCATGACTTTCCCACTAAATCTAGATTAATTTTCTGCAACAAGGCATCCCATAGATTTGATTCTACTTAGACTCAAGCTTAATCATGGTTCGCCTTGGAGGTTCAATTTCACTCTAAACAAATAAAGTGTCAATTTTATCTTCCAATAGTAACCAACAAGGCTTAATTTTAGAACACCAATGGAAGATAGGAAGGAGAGATGAGACATGCTTGATTGCAATTGAAGCCCCAATAGGGTAAAAATCCATGTCCCATTTTTGAAGGACTAAAGCAGAAGTTTCCTAGCTCCACATTTGGCCCATGATTTTTAAATAATCTTACTGGAAAGATAATATTAAGAATAATTTTCCAAACACCAAAACATGAAAATAGATTATGTTCCATAAAACTTGCAACTAATTGAGCACCAACATTGTTTAATTATCAACAGAAACCAATTTCTCACAAAACCTTCCCACTAGTGCTTTACCAAGAATCCATGAGACGTATCTGAGCTTAATGTCTTTCCCAACCACAAATGGAACTTGTTTCTCCCTTAAAATATTACATTTGTCTTCATAACTAAATAGGACCCTTGACATGAGATTTCAATGAAAATCAACTCCACCCTCTTCTCTCTTTTAATGGAAGTCATTAGTGCAACCTACCAATTAGAGAAAGAGAGGTTAGAGTATATGTTAACACTATTATAATGGTTATTGGAATAGGTTTTTAGGTATTTGATCCCTCTAATCCATCTACCAACACTCAATCAAGTGAATAGTAAGGATCAACTGAAGCCTCCAGGATAAGTCGAAGTGGCTAGGATAGATCTTGTAGACTCATCAAAGACACAAGTGAAAGTGGAACATATTAAAAGCTAGAATAAGGTTCAAATAGATGGATTTGAAAAAGTTAATATCTGTAATCTGTTAGAATTTTTAGCAAGAAAGGCTAAATTTGACTTGCGCCTTCATCAAATTTAGTAATTTGATTTTCCACATCACCAGGAAGATTTGGATTGCAGTTATCTTGAGTGACATGGCCTTTTCACTTAGTTAGATTAGCAAATTCAAGTTTGTAGTCCTAGAGTAGAGTTGTGCATGTGTTGATTGCTAAAATTTGGTAATATAGTTCAGTTATTTTCAGTTGAACTCAGTTAATTGAGCTCAAGTCACCAATTGAGTCAGTTGAAGGTCAGTTGAGTAGTAAAATTGGTGTTAACTCAGTGATCTCTTAGTTAAACTAGTCAATCAGTTAAAAATAGCCCAGACATGGATGGAAATTGAATTTCCTAACTAGAGTGGAGGAAAAAGGAACATTGTAATCAATAGTTGTATACTATTTGACTGTATAGGATTGGAAATTAAGCAGTTGATCAAGTCCCTAGGAATTGCACAAGGAAATAGTGAATTCCCTTATTATTTAGGAGCTTAACTTTCAGTCAACTGAGAGGGGGAATAGGAGGAAGCTAGAGCCTTGAATTGTCTATGTGTTGGATAGAACAAGACAATAAGTAGGAGAACAAGTTTATAGTGCAAGTTGAGCTTCAGATTCAAAGTAAGACATCGTAATACTTTCTCATTCTCATTTAATTAATGAAAAGAAGTGGAGGGGGTTTTTCTGAGTTGGTTTCCCCTCTAAATCATTGTGTTCTTTTGGTTTTGATGGTTGCATGTCATTGCATGTGTTTCTAAATTGTGATTTCCATTCCACATAATAGTAGAGGAAATTTGCAATCTCTTGTTTTCAGTTCAAATTCATCAATAGTAAAAAAATTCTATTAATTTCTACATGGTACCAGAGCTAAAATCACATTAGAATCTAGTCAATAGATCTTCTCCCTCAAATATTTCAATTTTAGATTTAGTGAAGCAACTTTCTTGTATGCGGGGAAATGTCTTTCAACAGATTGAGATTGGAGTTTTCCCTAGAGGGAATCTAGAATTTGATAGCTTGTAAGGATGGGATGGAAGTTGTACTTGACAATAAAGGAGTGCTAGAGTACACCAAACCTAACATTCCAAAACTAGTAGCATCAAATGTGTAGCAGTTAGCCCAATGGAAGAAGGATACGTAAAAGCTAGATGGATCATCTTGGAGGGTGTGAGAGACCACATAATATAGAATTTACATATAAAAGAAACTCCATTTTCTATGTGGAAAACCCTCACTGAGATATTCTAAAATGGTAGTGATGTCAGGAAATTGGAATTGAGGGACAAGCTCAGAAACATTTGATTGTAGAAGAATGAAACTATTCCAGATTACCTCTCTAGATTCACTAGGGTTCGAAATGAAAATGGGGGATTAGGAGAAAATTTTCCCTCAATTAAGAATGTTATCCTAGCTCTCATGAACCTTCTAAAATCTTAGCACAACTACGAGGACTATGTAAATGGAAGAACAAATTGTCAAATTTGGAGAGGCTTTGGTCTAATTTAGTGCAAGAAGAGATTCAAAGGAACACCAAAGATGGAGTAACATCCAAATACCAAGAGGAAATGTTTTCCTTGACAAGAAGGGGAAAGAAGGCCAAAGAAAAGACTAATTCCATCTAGAACAATGACAAGAAGAAGAACCTCAACAAGATAAAATATTTTCATTGCCATGAATATGGGCACTATGCAACAAAGTGTTTGCACAATAAGTCTAACAAGAAGCCTTTAAGAGGACTGGGAGGTGAAGCACTTGCCTCACAATTTGAATTATAATTCACCCTAATTGCATGCATGGCTAGCACTATAATGGGGATTGTGTGGTACCTAGATGCAGGTGCCTCGTTCCATATGACAGGATGCAAAGACTTCTTCAGTAGCCCAGATGAGAGGGATCTCAAGATTCACATGGAACTTGGGGATGACAGGAGGTACAATACCAAAGGAATTGGAACTGTAACCTTTAAGAGAGAGTCAGGCTCCAATCTTCATCTAAAAGATGTCATGTGTGTACCTGGGTTGAAGAATAATTTGATCTCTATAGATGTACTAGAGTATATTAGATGTTATGATGTTGTTTTTAGTAAGGGGAAAGCCTTTCTGAGACATGTGGTTGCCAGGAAAGTTATATAGGTTCATGTTTGATTGAATAACCTATACAAAATTGAGGTGGATGCTTGTGTTGCACTGAATAGCAAGGTAGAAAAAGTGTAGAAATCAAGATGTTGCAGAAGTTTGGCATAGGCACATGGGACACTTACACCATGGGGCCTTAAAAATCATGCAGCATAGTACCACTGATCTCCTGAAATGCACCCTTGACCAACATGATGTCTACAAGGGTTGCACTTTTGGGAAATATGTCAAATCCACCTTCCAAGGCGAAGATAACACAATGGAAGCAATATTGGAGTGAGTCCACTCTAATGTATGTGGACCATTTTCTACAACCTCTATAATAAAACATAGGTATTATGTAATATTTTTGTTGACCTTTCGAGAAAATGTTGGATTTTCTTGATGCAGAAAAGGATGAAGTGTTTTCCAAATTTCCTGAATTCAAATCATTGGTTTAAAAGGAGACTAATAAGAAAATGAAATCCCTGAGGAGTGATAATGGAGGAGAATTTGTTTCTAACACCTTCAAGGAATTATGTGCCCAAGAGGGTATTAAAAGAGAACTGATAGCACCTCATGAACCATAAAAAATGGGGTGGCTAAAAGGAAAAATAGAAGCATGGTGGGAGCAAAAGGATCCATGTTGCATGATCAAGGGTTTTCATTATGTGTATGGGAAGAAGCATGCAACACCGCAGTTTATTTGCAAAATAAGAGCCCTCACAGAATACTTGGCATGATCACAGTCGATGAAGCTTTCTTTGGGAGGAAGCCATATGCATCTGATTTTTGAATTTTTGGAGCTATTGTGTATTTTCATGTCTCCAAGGATAGTAGGAAGAAATTGCAACCTACAACTAATATGGGAGTCTTTGTAGGATACACATATACAACACATAATTATCGAATGTATTTTTAGTCTCTCGGGATGACAATGGTGAGGAGAAATGTCAAATTTGATGAGGATAAGGCTATGAGATGCTCTCTCCAGCGATATTTGAGCATCCCATTAGAGGAGGAACTTTTGGTTCCAAAGGAGGAGCCTCATGAAAATCTTAAGGATGTTTTGGAGTAGCCACATGTGGAGGAGCAGACAGGAGGAAAAGTGGAGGCACCCACTCAACCAGAATCTTCCAGAGAGGGGAGGAAGAGAACCAGAGAGACTGATAAGTTTGTCCAAGATGCTAGGGAGCATGTGGGATCTCCTACATCCTTGCACTGGTAGAGGAGGTCACCATACATGTATATTGGTTTCATGGCACTCATGACAAAACTCATTGACTTTGAGCCTTCTTCATTTGAGGAAGAAGTTTCTCAACTAGTGTGTGTTGATGCGATAGTGGAGGAGTATGACGCCGTCATGAAGAATAATGTATGGGAGGTGGTGCCGAGACCAAAGAAATATTCAGTGGTTGGTTCCAGATGATTTACAAAGTGAAGCATGTAGGTGATGGGGGCGTCAAGAAGCACAAGGCCAAATTTGTAACCAAAGGCTTCTCTCAGGTAGAGGGAGTGGACTATGAGGAAAAATTTGCCCCAGTCGCAAGATATTTCTAAATCAGGTCCATTCTAACATTATTGTGCATAGGGGTGCAAGATCCACCAGATGGATGTGAAGACCGCCTTTCTCCATGGTTTTGTTGAAGAAGAAATTTACATAGAGAGAAAAATGGATTTGAGACTTAGGACAGGGAGACACATGTGTGTAGAATTAGGAGAGCCCTATATGGTTTCAAACATGTGCCATGAGGGTGGTACACTTGGGTTGATACATATCTCAGAGGATTGGGCTTCATCAAAAGTGAAGTTGATGTCAATCTCTATCACATTGTGGTAGATGGAAAGTTGTTTATCTTGATATTGTATAATGATGACTTGATACTTATAGGGGATGAGAAATTTATCCACTCTTGCAAGGAGGAATGTGCAAGAGAATTCAAGATGAAGGACATGAGCTTAACATACAAATTCTTAATATTAAGCTTAGATTCCTTAAGTAAGGATTCGGATTTATCATTAAAATAAGAAATCCAATTTTTCATGGAAGGTTGGGCCCTCGATATGTTTTCTACAAATTGGAACATGTAATAAGAGGAAGAAGGAGAAATTAGGTGTTCCTAGGAATCCTCTACCGACTTCCTTTAGTCATCTTCAAATAACCAAGAATGATCAAACTTTAAAGGGGAAGGAAGCTTCTCCTCTTTAAAATCTATTTTGAACAAAATTTGGAGATGATATGACAAAAATCTAGTTGACACACAAAACTTTATTAAGAATGAGCTATCCACCAGTGCTTGAAAAACCAATATGCAATCAATTCTTTTGGATATTGCATCCTTGTTGACTAAGTAATTCCTCCAAGTTGGCATTAACCTTAATCATTTGGTGTCTACGAGATGATGGATTTAAAAAAATTGTGATGAAATAAACACTCTGAGGGTCATGTTTAGGATTTGATCCCACATTTCTCTGAAGAATAAAGTTATATTTAGGTCCCCTCCAATTACAATATGAGTATATTTGAAGGCGCATACCTTTGTTAGACATTTCCAAGAAAGAGTTCTCTCTATCTAGGGATTGTATACACCTTAAAAATAGAAACCAATTAAGCTACAGCCATTGTTTAAGAGTGTCCATGTAGACAAAGTTCCCACAAAATTTTCCAACCAATGCCTTACCAAGAACCTTAGATATGTCTTTGAGCTTAACATCTTTCCAAACTATCATTAAAGCTTTCTTTGACCTTACTCCAGTGCACCTTTTCTTCAACATAGAATAGGATCCTTGATATGGTGGCTTCATGAAAATTTCCTTGACACTCCTCTTTATTTTAGTGGAAGATGATGAGGGAATGATATGATTAGACATAGAGAAAGAGAGGTTAGAGTCTATGTTAATGCTATTACAAAATTTGTTAGACTTAAGTTTTTACGGATATAATGGATCTAGTACACCTAATACTACTTGAGGAGGAAAATGATAAGGATAAGTAGAGCCTCTTAAACAAGCCTGGGTGGCTTGGACATATCTTCTAGAATATTCAAAGACATGAGTGAAAATGGGTTGAAATAAGAGTTCGTGGTCTGAATGGATGTATTTATAAATTTTTATTTCTGTAATCTAGTCGTTCTTCCTCCATTGTGACTTGGATCAATGGATAACCACTGGTAGAAGAAACATGGAAGGAAATACTAAAAAAGGATATATAAAGAAAACAAACTAGCACAAGAAATATTCGCAATTTCCAAATCTCAAACACACAATCTCGAACACTCACCTTTGATGTGACATCTTCCAATCATTAGATAAATGAAAGACCTTGGATTTGTGAGAAAATGGACCCTAAGACTACAAAAAAATCCTCTCTATTGCAGAGCCACTTTTTACCTCTTCCCACACATTTTCACTTTACTTTTATATTACTCATAATTTTATCTAAGAATAATATTGACCATATAAAATATAAAATAAATAAACATATCTTTTATTTTTTTTATTTCTTTCTATTCTATTTAATCGAGATATATCTCTATATTCCTAAAATACCTTGAAAGGATCTCAAATTCAGCTTTATCTAATAAACATTATTATATTAAAAAAATAAAAAAACTAACCTATAATAATAATGATAACAAAATGAATAATATATATAATAATATAATAATAATTACATTACATCGTGATGCATTTTATGTAATATTTTTATTAATATATAAATCTAATTGACTTTTCTAACCATCTAAATTATCATGTTTGTTATTTGGGAAAATCTTACGTTTGATATTTGTGGGATTTGAGTTATAGTTAGTTATTGATTACATATGAGTTATTGGTCGCAAAAGTTGTTGATAACAATAATATTTGAAATGCATTTCGGTGCCCGGTCGGGGCGGTCAGTTTGCTCACCCCTGGCCTGGTTCAGATCTTGCTAACCTGCGCCCCAGTGTTGCAGCGTATTTTGTTTTGCTTCATATGTTGGTTGTTTATGTTGGTTGTTTATAGCAATTGTATGTATGATTTGATGGTTTGTCAGTTCAGTCTGACAGTATATTGTAATTAAAAAAGGGCCAAATTGTAATTAAAAGAGAGACATTACGCTTCTCCGAACTAGCCCCTGATTAAAAAAAACAATAATATTTGAAATATTAAATTTTAATTTGTCCACATTCCAGTGAGAATGGGTGTTGAAAATGCGATGTCAACACAGTTAACTCTAATGTTCACATGGAATGATCGAATTATAGTTGATAATGAGTAAGATCAGAATTTTTTATTATTGAAATATAGCTGTATAATGCTATTATATAGATAAACAAATGAGAAAGTAGATAAGTATGAGAGTTTTATGTATGTGGGTCTGGATAATAGTTTCAATAACATTGTTAATTGAATGTTTAAGAACTTAGTAAATAGAAAGACTTACCTTAAACAACTGAGCATCTACTAAATTTGTAGAAGTATTTTGATATTTTTATTATTAATAATAGTATAGTTTAATTTATAGATAAAATGGTTTTTTTATTAGAATTTGGTGATACAATTTCTAGTGAGAATATGATTTTTGTTGTTGTTTAAAATATTTTTTGAATGCATAAATGAATTCAGCACGCTAAAAAATCTCTAGAGAATTAAACAAGATAAACTCAAGTTTTTAAAAGTCTCTATTAAATTTTGGTTATAACCAGCATAGATCCATCTTAAATACGGATCTAACATGAGACAAGAGCATCCAATTTCTTCACATGCAAATTTTTTATGAGTAGACATTATTTAAATGTTTTGTATAGTTATTTAATTTATTTATCTTTAGATTTTTTTTAATTTTATTTTAGTTAAATGAAAAATGAAGTTTCCAATTTATTTTCAATGGTGATTTATGAAAAATGAAGTTTCCAGTTTATTTTCCATGGTGATTTTTTTTCCTATTTATTGTCAAATTTAATTTGTCTAGAATGCGACAAAGATTAATTGAAATCATAATTTACATGGGTAAACTCTGCACAAGTTCCCTAGAGGTTTCTCAAGATGTTGAATCCATATATGTAGTCAAAAGACTAGTTTAAATAACACTAATCAAGATTTCACCCAACTTGTCTAGAATGGGACAAAGATTAATTGAAATCACAATTTCTGTGGGTAAACACTCCACAAGTTCCCCAGAGGTTTCTCAAGATGTTGAATCCATATATGTAGTAAAAAACTAGTTTAAGCAACATAAATCAAGATTTCACCAGAACTTTTTCTATTGGATTCTGGCAAAAAGTCACACTTAAAGACTACACAATGTGAGAGTCTCGTAAGGTAAGTCTTTGGATGGAATACTTATCCATGTTAACAACTCTCTACAGAATCGAAGTTCCCCAGAGATTTCAAGATGTTCAATATAACTTTTCGGTAGGATTTTGGAAAGAAATCAATGGAAACTCCAAAAAGTCACAGTGAAAAATATGTGAGATGTATCATAGGGTAAGCCTTTAGATTGGATACTCATCCATGTTGACAACCATTTAATTTAAGCATATTCTAATTAATAAACAAAATGGCTCTTTTTTTTCAAGTTAATTTTGTAAAAATCTAAAAGACATTTTTAAGAATTATAATTTTAAGTTGTTTAATTTACAAAGTTAAAATGCAATTTTGTAAAAAAACTAGAGAGATTTTTAAAAATTATAATTTTAAATTGTTTAATTTATAACCTTGAATTGTATCAGGATTTTCTAGGATTTTGAATCCATTTATATATTAAAAATTATAAACTAAAAAAAATCAAATATTACTTAAAATTATATCACCCGCTTTTAAGAAAAAAACACATTTTAACTATTAATTAGACTCCACCTTCAACCTTTAAATTATATAGCTAATATACTATTTCAAATTTTTGTAATACAACGACACATAGCAACTTATTTCTCATTTGTTATTTATTTTAAATGTACTCTGTGTTATTTTTATTTCTCTTGATTTATATTTTTTTAGATGTTAGCATGTATTATTGATTTCTTAGCATTCAAGTTTTGTAATACAATGGCACATAACAACTTGTTTCTCTTTGTTATTTATTTTAAATGTACTGTCTGTTATTTTTATTTCTCTTAATAGTAATTTTTCTGATAATTTTTGTTTATGAAAATTTTAAAAACTTTAACTTTACACATGAAATTTGTTTATAAGAAATTTAACTAATTTTAAAATTATTTAATTAATTTATCAAAATTATATAAAAAAAAATCAAATAAAAGTATAAAAAAAAAAAAAACAAAAAACACAACAACAAAACAAACACAAAAACATATTTAAATATTGGAATAATGAATACTATACTTTGGGTGAGAAACACATCTTAGAAAAAGACTCTATTTAATTCATTAAGGAATCAAATAAACCTAAACACAAAAAAATAAATAAAAAAACAAATAAAATATATATATATAATATATAATTTTCCTTAATTAAATTATATATTCAAATATACAAATTTAACTTTTTGAAAAATCTTAAATCAACCCAACTACCAAGATTCAAATCAACCTAACTTCCAACATTCAAGGGATTGCCACGATCCTAGGTCATTGACTCTCCTTTCAATAATTAACGGCTAACTTCATCTTCCACGAGTGGTTAGTGATTGTCCTTCCCATACATTAAGGAATTAATTAAGGAGTTGTCTATAATGCGACTTTTTGGAGATTCCGGTGACGGAATCAGCCAAAAGAAATGATGTTAAATCTTGATTTTTAGCAGTTAAAATGGTTTTTTAACTGCATATTTGGATTCAGCGCCCTGAAAAACCCCTGGGATCCATTGATTGTGCAGAAACTAGCTATCAAACTTGGGATTTCAATAAATTGCTACCTGATTTTGACCAGAAAAATCTGCCAGAAAAGCTTTCAAAAAGTCGCGTTATAGAATACTGCATTAATTAATATCTCGTGTCCGTTAAATATAAGCGACCGTTATGATCGATGCTCATTTCAGCGATAAATGTGCGTTATTAACAGAGTAGACGCGCTCTTTGGAGCGGTGCCTTTTAAAATGGAATAAATTAAACGAACCTTCAGGGTACGTGAGACGTGATCCGGACAGCGACTGGAGCAATGGAAGAGAAAAAGCCCGGAGGAGATGAACACCCGGCGACTGAAAGAACTTTCATTAAGTTGAGTGGTACAGAACGTCCAAGTTCTACAAACCCGCAGATTCTTTTTGACACTGCCCACCAATTTCCCGCCGCTGATTCACCAGATGAGGTTGAGAATAACAGCGGCGTCTTTACGAACAAGAGATCTGCAACATCAAGATTAAGAGGAGAAAAATACTCGGAGAATATTAACAGCAGGAAGAGAAGCAGAGAAAAAGAAAATTTTAATACTTGCTTTGATGGAAATGAAAATTTTAGGCGCCTAGAGACTGCGAATGCCCATCTAATTCGCGCCCGTGATTTGACAGATGAAGTTGAGAGTAAGAGCAGCGGGAACAAGATCAGAGGATATCCATCATTACGATCAGTAAGAGAAGAAAACTCAGAGAATAATGGCAGCGGGAAGAGAAGATCAGTAAGTAGAGAAAGGGATCATGAAAACTGGCTCAGTGAACTCATTCAACTCAGGGATAATGCTCATGCTCATGCCCGTGTCAATGAGGCAGACATTGCTGGCGCCGCTGAACAATTTCCGAGCACAACTATTTCAGAAGAGCATGTCAATAATAACAGTAGCTGCGTAGTTTGCTTGGATCCGTTTGAAGTTGGCGAGGACGCACGTGAAATGCCATGCAATCATATCTTCCACCAGCATTGCATATACAAATGGCTTACTATGAACCCTACTTGTCCAGTCTGCCGATACAACTTCCTCTCTCCCCCTGATCATAATTATCAGTCGCATTCTCCTCGCCTACCTCGTTCTAGAGGATTTTCTGCCTACCAACCTCTTTCCAAGGAATTTTCTGGCTCCCCATCGCGCAGGTCCTTTACCTAGTCTTGATTCAATAAATTGACTTCAATGTTGATGTTATGACAATGTTTTTAATGAAATGAAGACTTACCATAAATGCAATATAGCTACTGCTTATCAACATTCATATATTGTCATCTATAGCATTGGTTTTTTGTGTCCTGAAAATGATTGATTCTGCTTTATTTTATAGCATTGGTTTTCTGTGTCCTGAAAATGATTGATTCTGCTTTATTTTTATGAACTCTTGTGAAAATGAAAATGTTGAAATACTTTCAGATATTTGGAATAAAACACAGCAATTAGCGTATATCTTTCCATAAGAAATTGTAGTTGATCTTGATAGTAAAGTAAATAAATGCGTTTTTTGCTGGGGTTAAAATTTGTTGCATCACCATTAGCCATCTTTTGAAAACTCAGAGAGGAAAATTCATCAGGATTACATGTAGTGGGCGCGGCCTCTGCCATCCTTTTTGAACTTTCATTGGTCCACATGCGGCTATCACTTTTCACTTAGTTGTGGCCTCCTGACTCAAAATACACCAAAATATTGACTTTTGTCTTTTGAATAGCCATACTTTTTCAATCAGCAAGATTATTTTCGACTTTAATATACCATTGGAAATCTTGTTGGATATCTCTTTTCGAACTCTATCCATATGAACAGCTTCCAAGACCTTCTGATATAATCTTATGTACCTAAAATAGCTCCAATCTGCTTGCACCCACTTGGGTTGTGCCACTCTTTTGATGTCAATGCTAACATATTTTCAACATGTTACACTCTCTGAGGGAATGTATCTAGAAATAATTATTGGACTAGAAAGTGTGTTTCATTCTCATACTATTTAAAAATCATATTTTTTTACATTTAATAATTTTTTTTTTATTAATTTTAATATATATATTATATATTTTTAATTAAGTATTGTGACCTTTTAACCTTCATCTATCCTAATGTGTCTTCTCTTTTCCTATCTTACTTCTCTCATTTATTTATCTTTCAATGCATGATCAAATTTGATATCTCTATACTCAGGATTATAGTTCAAAATATTGACAATGAAAATGTTTAATGTGAATTATCCATAAATTCGTAAACACAAAGAAATTAGAATATAAAGTTTCTTGAAAATTAAAATTGTTGTTATGAAAGAGAATTTTTTCCAATAAATTTTGGTTTTTTAAAAATTTAAAAATTTTATAAAATTTTGTTGTTACTAAACCAATTTTTAAAAAATTAGAATTATGAAATTTTCAACAATTTTAAGGTATCTAAATTGTAATTTTTTGGAAAAATCAAAATAAAATTGATGTAACTTGAGGTTAACAAAAATACAAAGGCTAAAAGAAATAAAACATTTAAAGTATTAAAGAAATTTAAAACTAAGTTTATTTAAAACCCAATAACAAAACTTTATCAACTTTTTAATATGATATATTTTTATTTTTTTTAAAAACAGAATTATAATTTTTTTCTTATTTTAATTATTTTTGATGACTAACGCACAATTAAAATGATTAATCAAAGAAATAATTTTCTTATTGAATATATAAACAAAATATCTTTTCCTCGTTTTAAATTATGTTTTGAATGATGAATCACAATTAAGAGAGTAGGCAATATTAATGCAAAATATAGATGGCCCCAAAAAACTATTATTATGATTAATCGGAAGAATAATTTTCTTATTAATATATAAACAAATTTAACTTCTTAGCAAATATAATATTAAAACTCAAGAAATTATTATTTAACCATTCACTAAATAAAGGATGATCATGTATAACGAATATAACCTAAGGGTTTAAAAAATGTAGGCAAATAGAATGGAATATACAAAAATGTCAAATGCCCTGCCCTTAAAGGGTGAGCTTATTAGGATTTTCCATAAATCATGCGAAATTGGTTATAAATTTGCAATATCCAGTAGAAGATTTGTAATTGGTGGTTAACACGAGAATGAGCTTAGAAGCCACCCACTTAGAAATAGATTCAAGATCCTCTAATAACACTTTCAATATTCCTTCAAATGTGGTCAAGACCCCATGTACCCCACTGAATTTATATCATAGATTTAGTAAAACATTAAACACCATATTTATATATACCATATATATATATAGTGATGTGTGGTGAGGTAGCTAGCTTTGTTGGGTGAAATCCAGAAGGTCAGAGTTCAAATCACATTGAGTATATTATCTTGTTATGGTGTGCGGCTCAAGGAGTAGACTCTCCTCATTGGTGAGTCTCGACTCTTGCCAAAATCATAAGAAATTATTATATCTACCTAAAGGTTGTTGGATGTACTCTTGGTGTTATAGTGGCAGCGACTAGAATTGATCCTGGGTGTAGACTCCCCTTTTCCAAAGTAGACTCTCCTTATCCATGAGTCTCAGCCCTTGCCAAAATCATACTACCCTTATCCAGAGTAGACTCTCCTTATCTGTGAGTCTCCGCTCTTACCAAAATCATAAGAAATTAGTATATTTGCTTCCAGGTTGTTGCATGTATTCTTGGTGTTATAGTGGCACATACAAGTTGTTGGATGTGCTCTTAGTGTTATAGTGGCAACTACTAGAATTGATCCTCGATCTTCCTTAAATTAGGTATGGCATTCACCATTTTATAATTACCTACATACTTTAATTAGCTACCTAGCTTGGATATGAACCATATACCTTTGTTGGATGTACTCATGATGTTATAGTGGCAGCTACTAGAATTGATCCTGGGTCTTCCTTAAATTAGGTCTCGCAGTGACCACTTTATAATTACCTACATACTTTAATTAGCTACCTAGCTTGGATATGAACCATATGCCTTTGTTGGATGTACTCTTGGTGTTATAGCGGCATCTACTAGAATTGATCCCATGTCTTCCTTAAATTAGGTTTGGCAGTCACCACTTTATAATTACCTACATATTTTAATTAGCTACCTAGCTTGGATATGAACCATATGCCTTTGTTGGATGTACTCTTGGTGTTATAGCGGCATCTACTAGAATTGATCCCATGTCTTCCTTAAATTAGGTCTGGCAGTCACCACTTTATAATTACCTACATACTTTAATTAGCTACCTAGCTTGAATCTGAACCATATGCCTTGATGGTAGGCATATAGCCTTTTTTAAGTGCTTAGTCTTTGTGGTCTCCATACAACGATCATTATCATTGAGTTGCAATGTTTATGCTTAGGGGCTTGGTTTTAAGGCATCCAACTTGCATTATACTATGGTCAGATGAGTGGTTCATATCAATTGTTGTTATACATATATCTATATCTATATATATACTCTTATAGGGAATGTTTTTTTTTTGGAAATGTAGGGTAAGTTATTTAATTATAATGTATTAAATAGTTAATCAGTTAAATATGTGAAAAATAGTTTAGGTGAAATTTTTTCATAGAGTTCTGCACTTCAAATTCAAATTTTTTATTTACGTATTTATTAATTTTCCATTATTAAAAACGATACACTATTAATTTTGTGAAAATGAAATTGCCAAAATGCTTTGAGATGTTCATTTTGTTACCCTTTGAAATTCTACTAGTTTTAGCTCACTTTATCGAATTATGAAACAATAACATCATGCTTCATCCAATAAATAAGAATCTATAAATGGATATGAGATCATTGCATTGTAGTTTTGTTTACCTCAATTTTCTAGTATTGAGAGATAGAGGTCAAGAGACAAAGTGTGACAGAGTGTGTGAAAGGTCTGGTGCTAATTTTGAAGTGGTAGCCACTTTGTAGTTTTGAACTCAACTAGACAAAAATATTGAGTCGATTGAGTATGCATTTTGGATCTCTTGTGTTAATTTTTTATCATTTTGTATCCCATGGCATCTTCCTCCACCTCCATGGTGAATGAAAATAATGGTTAGCTATATGATGTGTTCGTAAGTAATTAATCATTGAAGCCTTGATGTCAAGAAAACCTTTGTTATCCATCCTTACCATCACCTCAATGCACATCGATTGCGAGGCTTCATAAACTAAGAAGAATTACATAAGGGAGATAATTTAGATTCTTAGATTATTAGA
>APFE030568130.1:0-13720 GCA_000404065.3 Pinus taeda
GTGAGATATGACTTCCAAACTCATGGTGAGGCTTCTAGGACATGGAATGAGGTTGTCAGACTTTGATGGAAAAGAGATATGACCTTGAAACACTTCTAACCTTATGACCTAACTCTTAAAGCATAAAATGACCTAGAGACCCTTTAACACCATGACTAAAAGAAGGGTTTGTAAATGAGAATGACACTAATTGTGATGAGCTGACTCAAAACTTATAAGACTATGATTAGAAACAAGGCAACTTACCAAAGCTTAGAGACAAAGATTTTAGGGTGATAACACAACCAGTGGCATGTTCTCCCTGTTCTAATAATTCGTTGAAGCTGATTAGTCTTCACCCAGATACGCTCTTCAATGCGACGATAACCCCATAGTTCCAGAAATTCTCGTCCAAGTTCCATTGCACGTCCAGTAACCGAAAGGAAAATGAGGTCATCAGTCTGCAGAGTTGGCACATTCAAATTCTTCATCTCATCAACAGCCATTGTTCCATATGGCAATTCAATGTGAATATCCCAGGGTGGGTCTGCCATAATAACACCAAACTGACCCAAAATATCCATTTTGAAATTGCGTATATCACAATTGATCCATTGTGGCTCCCCGAGTTCAATTTCTGAGCAAATTCAACACCAAACTGACCCAAACTATCCATTCTGAAATTGTGTATATCACAATTGATCCATTGTGGCTCCCCGAGTTCAATTTCTGAGCAATATTTTGCACTTAAAGGTTTTGGTGATGGAAGGCTAGCCATCCCTGACATACGTAGATCAGGAATTGGATCCAGCTCATAGTGCACATATTTGCATATCTTCATATGACGGCAAGTGTCCAGAAAAGAACAATCACCCAGGCTAATATCAGTATGTAAAGCAATTATTCACCTGAAGTGAACCTTCTCACATGCAATATTAGGAGCATCTTTGACGTCGGCAATCTTCTTTTGTTAAAGCTTTACAATACTCTTTTAACTGGGTACCTCCTTTTCTTTTAAACTTTGCAGCAAGAGCAGTTTCTCTTGCAGTAGGACGATGAATTAGATCATAAAGTTCTTCATTTGTCTTGGATTTTTGCAACTCGCCAAATGATTTTTTCTTAAGCAATGCTTCAATATCTTTGATGTAATCTTCCTCTGTCCTTGCTATGGAAGATAGAGGAGGTGGAACTAGACCAGGAGATGGTCCTATTGGTGGCCTTTGCATAGCAGGATGACCATTAAATCCCATCCCCTGTCCAGGAACACCACCAGGTCCAGGAATTCCCATAAAACCCATGGGTCTATGGACAGCTCTCGCGCCCATCATTTGTGGAGGTTTGCTTCCTGGAAACATTGGAGGTCCTGCCAATGGCGTGCGATGAACACCTTGCAGATGAGGTCCACTGGATCCAGCCGACATATCTGGCTTCGGAATGACGGAGTTCATACCAGCTGGGGCTCTAGTTAATTCCATTCCACCAGCAGTTGCCATTACTGGAACAACACTGATTCCATTTAAATTATCTATAATTTTAGTATTTAGTTGTTGTGTTGTTTCAGGAAGCACCTTTGCCAATCGGGTTCCGTCAATATTCAGTACCATTATCCTATTTTTACCACTTACTGCATATTCTTGCAAGTCTACACCTGCATTTTCATCTGCAAATGCTTTCAACGCCATTTCTACAGCTGCAATAGCCCGCACTTCTCCCCCAAGTTCAACGAGAGTGTTCTTATATGCAGGTGTGTAGTAACCATTTTCCAATTTCCTAAGAATCGCAGTAGAATCAATGGGCGGAAAATGTGTGTGACCTGGACAACAATCGAGCAAAACATTAGCAACCATAACTTTGACAGTACTAAGAGCTTTAGGATGAGATCTAGTGGCATCATACTGTTGGAACTATTACACATCTACATGCAGACTTTTAGTTAGAGCATGGGACTACATGCAAGATTCCTTTTGCATGATTTACTCTTTGATTTGCTCCTTCTTTAACTCCGCAATTGATTAGTTCTTTTGCATGATTTACTCCCTGATTTGCTCCTTCTTTCACTCCGCAACTAGCTAGTTCTCTCCGGAACTTGTTGTAGGTGTTGAGTTTTCTCATTGATCACCACTATGTTGCATTACCTTGGGACCTTCACCCAGTAATGCTATATCATAAGCATTGTAACCTATTTTCTAATGAACCATTATTTTGTTCTTTCGATTTTCTTTTAGGGTTTTTGCTCTGCAACGCTGTGTGTTCGACCTTTACTAGCTAGATTCATCTGTGCAGGTTTTCTAACACATTTACATGGTATCAAATTCCACAGGTTGCTAGATAAAAGGCGCACCAGTACTTTATTTTGTAGGTATTACAGTCTGGAGATCGAAGATCGACAGAAAAATGGAGTTTCCCAAAGCATCGATCCTAACACCGTACAACTATCACGAATGGAAGGACCAAATGGCTCGATACCCTCATCATAAGGGGTTGTACAAGATTACCATGGCTACAGAAGTGGAACCCACTTCAGGCATAGAGAAATCCAAGTACCTCAACCGTATGGATGAGGCCCACGGATCCATATGCATGTGCATCTCTCAAGAGTTGCAGTTTCATCTATCTGCCTGCAATACTCCCAATGAGATTTGGGAAAAGGTTGAAGAACTCTACGGGAAACAAAATGAGATGAAAGGACATCTGCTCGAAGTGGAGCTGTTGTCATTGGATCCACGAAACTATGACAGAATTCAAGACTTCTTCACCAAATATAATGATCTATTGCTGCAACTCAAGGTTGTGGAATTGACAAATCCAAGGAGGAGAGTCGCCAAGTTCTCTCTATTATGTCAAAACTCAGACCAGAGTACTCCGTCTTTGTGTCTACATTTCATTTAGTAAGGCTCGCAAAAGGTAAATCCTACACTATGCCTTCTCTCAAAGAATTCATGGAGTCCCTTACTTTTGAGCAAGATAAACTCATTGGCATGAGGAAAATCAAACCTCCAAAAGTGAATGCACTTGCTGTGCATGATGGCAGCCACAATAAAAATCACAAATCTGATTCAAATCAGAAAAATCAACAGTAAAAAGACAAGGGAAAAGCGCATTCCCATCCAAAGAAGGAAGGGTACACCAAGCCCTTCACTGACTCCTCCGGATCGAGAAATGAGAAAGGGAAGAAATGAAACAGATGCACCTACTGTCAAAGAGGATTCCATCTAGAATCCTCTTGCATGAAGACACAAATTGACCAAATGCAAGAAATCCTTCAGAAGCACAACCTTGGGGACCACATCCCTCAGGGCGCCAAGAAGAAAACTGAGGATCCGCCACATGGGAAAGGTAACAATTTTCATGCTTTAGTTGCAATTAATTCTTCCCCTGATGCATGGATTATAGATTCTCGTGCATCACATCATATGGCTGCTGCAAAGGAAGTCTATTCCTCTTTCGATGCATGCAAAGGACCTCCCATCCTCATGGGAGATGACTCACCTATTGAGGTCACCAGAAAAGGTAGAATGGAATTTTTACACGAAAGCTTTGAAGACGTGCTTCGTGTTCCAAAACTTTTGGTAAACCTACTTTCAGTTTTTCAGATCACTCATTTCAGCACCAGAAAGAGAGTAGAATTCACTCCAGATGCAATGAACATATATGACCTACATAGCAGCTCCAAAATTGCAACCGATGAGGTAAACAATGGAACCAGACTGTATACATTTTCTAAATTTATTGAATCTGAATCCTCCTTATTGCTTACACATGCTGACGATAGTAGTAGGCTTTGGCACGAGAGGTTTGGTCACTTAAATTATAGGTATATGCAGTAGCTAATCAAGAATGAGATGGTGGAAGGCTTGCCAAATATCAGCTTCTCCAAAGGAGTTTGTGAAGGGTGTGTCCTTGGAAAACATCCTAGAGAAACGTTTGACACCGGAAAGACTCACAGAGCATCCTCTCCTCTAGATCTGATCCATACTGATCGCATAGGGCCTTTTCCTCATCCTTCCATCAACAAAGCAAGATATGTGCTTACATTTATTGATGATTTCTCACGGTATACTTGGGTGTATCTTCTCAGGGCCAAATCTGAAGTTTTTGCGCACTTTGAAGATTTCAAAGCACTAGTTGAGACACAGTCAGAGAGAAAGATGAAAGCCCTCCGTAGGGACAATGGGGGGGAATATGCTAACACAACACTTCGGAACCTTTGCCTTCAGTCTGACATACAGTTATAGTACACAGTTCCATACACTCCGCAACAGAACGATGTTGCTGAGAGAAAAAACCGATCTCTCAAAGAGATGGCTTCCTACATGTTGCATGCTAAGTCACTGCCTCATAAGCTATGGGCTGAACCACTTAATTGTGCTAACTACATCCAGAACAGATCTCCTCATAGTCAAGGATCAGACCCCCTTTGAGGCTTGGAGCGGCACTAAACCAGAGGTCACCCACTTCCATTTTTCGGCTCTCGAGCATGGGCCAGGATCCCCTCTGAAAAGAGGAAAGCTCTTGATCCACAGAGCATTGAGTGCATCTTTGTTGGATACCCTGATGGTGTGAAGGGATACCGACTCCTGATTTCTTCTACGTACAAGCTCATCATTAAGCGAAGTGTCAAATTTGAGGAAAGTCTCTCGCATGCACCTCAATTGCCGCATGCAGACACCTTCTATCTACCTCATGTCTGAGATGATGACTCAATACACTCAGATGCAGGTACAGAGCATGAAGATGCCGAGGAAGAGCATGCAGATGCAGAGACAGAGTCTTCAGATACAAATCTAGTGCATGCTTATGATAATCCACATTCAAGACCAGATTGGGCTTCCAACAGTGAATCATAATCCCCTGTCATAAAATAGAGAACAAGGAGCTTACGTGAGATATATGCATAAGACCACCCAACTGCTAGAAATGGTCTTGTGGGGGATAATTCTGATCTGCAGAGGACTAGCTCAGAGTTTATTAAGCCTCCTCTTGTCCTCACTGCCACTGAACCATCGCCATCTTGGCATTGTCATTTGGTTCAGTCTTCTGATCCATAGTGTTACGCTAAGGTTGCTGAGCATCCATCTTGGGAGTCAGCCATGGAGGAGGAGTATAACTCCCTCCTCAAGAACCAGACCTGGGATCTGGTCCCCCTTCCTTCGAGAAGTAAACTTGTCTGATGCAAATGGGTCTACAGGACTAAGAGCGTTACAGATGGGCAAATCACCAAACGGAAAGCGAGGCTAGTAGCTAAAGGCTTCCAACAAGAGCATGGTATTGATTATGACGAGACCTTTGCTCCAGTAGCAAATATTGATTCCATACGCCTTACACTTGCCATTGTGGCTGCCCAGGGATGGGAAGTACATTAGATGGATGTGAAGAATGCATTTCTTCACGGAGACCTATCAGAAGATATTTACACGGAGAAACCACTTGGTTTCATTCAGGATTCATCTTTGCTCTGCAGACTGAAGAAATCTCTCTACGGCCTTAAGCAGACCCCAAGAGCTTGGTATGCGAAGATGGATTCTTTTCTCTTATCACAAAACTTTGAAAGATGTAAGTCTGATCCAAATGTTTACATGCTCAGGACACATGATTCTCTTCTTATCTTAGTTTTGTATGTGGATGATCTCTTAATCACCGAAAGCTCAGCTTCAGCCATCACTACAGTGAAGAGGGCCTTGCATGATAGGTTCTTGATGACGGACATGGGTCCATTACACTTATTTCTTGGTCTTGAGATTAGCCAGGATGTCATAAGCATCAAACTCTCTCAGGCTAAGTATGCATGGGATCTCCTGGAGAGATTTCGCATGACTGATTGCAAGTTAGCACCGACTCCTTTTCTGTCTAGGGCCCGCCTTGAGGATGGAGGTGACACTCCATTAGTTGACAACACTCTCTACCGACAGCTAGTGGGGAGCTTATTGTACCTCACCCACTCCAGACTAGATCTCCATATTGCAGTAAGGGGTATTTCAGATACATGCAGGAGCCAACTGAGCTACACTGGAATGCCTGCCAGTGCATCCTACTGAAGTGTAGGGCACCATCAACCTTGGGATTCACTATGTATAGGGCACTGCATTGAATCTCCTTGGCTCACAGATTCTGTGTGTGTGGGAAACAACATTGAGTAAGTCTCACCTCCGGATAATCACTCATATCTAGCATTATGGGGCCCTATCTGTTGGTCAAGCGAGAAGCAGGATGCTAATTGCTCTCTCTTCAGCGTAAGACCGAGTACAGAGGAGTACAACATCACATTCAGGCTCTGTGGCTAAACACTTCCCAAGAGTTGGGCAATCCATGCACAGCCCATTGTCCATCTGGGTGACAACCAGAAGCATCTCAAAGTTTGCAAGGGATCCAGTACAGCGGAAGCAGATCGATAGCACATAGCGATCCATATGCAAATACACTCAGAGACTTAATAGCATATTTGGGTCCATTGATTTGCAGTTCTGTACGTCAAGCAGAACAAACTGCCACATCTTCCACCAAGACCATTCATTGAGCCAAAAGTTCGCTCTCGCCGGATCGCCTTGGACTGAAGACACAGTTGGCTTAGCAACTGCTTTTTCTTCCTTCATTTCTTTTGATTACATTGTTATTTTGACGGGGGGTTTCCCACGAGTTTTCCATCTTTCACTCAAATTTTAGTACAAGTTTCAACTGTATGTGGGTGACCTTTGGCCTTAGTTGCCAGGGTCCATTTTCTATTTTTCCCCATAGTGGTGTTCAAGGGGGGTGTTGGAACTACTACACACCTACATGCGGACTCTTAGTTAGAGCATGGGATTACATGCAAGATTCCTTTTGCATGATTTACTCCTTGATTTGCTCTTTCTTTAACTCCGCAACTGATTAGTTCTTCTACATGATTTACTCCCTGATTTGCTCCTTCTTTCACTCCACAAGTAGCTAGTTCTCTCCGGAACTTGTTGTAGGTGTGTCTTCTCATTGATCACCACTATGGTGCATTACCTTGGGACCTTCACCCAATAATTCTATATCATGAGCATTGTAACCTATTTTCTAATGAACCATTGTTTTGTTCTTTCGATTTTATTTTAGTGTTTTTGCTCTACAAAGCTGTGTGTTCAACCTTTACTAGCTAGATTCATCTGTGCAAGTTTTATAACACATTTACACATACTCGTGTTTGTCATCCAACCAAAGCAGACAAGACCTAATATATGCTTCTTCGCTACCATTTACATAGTCCATTCTTGAAACGCCATTTCTATCTTCGAAATTCAAGACGCCACCTGTTGCACCCACACCACTGCCTAAACCACCACCATGATGGCGCTTATGTGGCCTTACCGTTCTATTTGGATCTGCTCCATTGAATGTAGAAATTACGCTCATTGAAAGGTCCAGAGAGCTCCCAAGGTTAGGTACAACCCTGTCAAGCGTGCATATAAGCTCATCCTGGACAATACGCGTAGCCTTAATGCGATCCGCCAACTTCTGCCTTTTATCCTTGAAGTAGATCAATTAATCATCTCCCTCAATGCCCATAAGTACTTTCCTTTGAATTAGCGACAGGACAGAAATGTACCAAACCAATTTTCCTTTGAATTAGCGACGAGAAAGAAAGGTACCAAATCAATTTTCATTGAATCAGGTACAACATATATCTATTTTAAATACTCATTTAACAATGATTAACGGGGGGATATTTATTTTAAATATGGCTTTAATATGATGAACCGACATATGCTTTTATGAATTAACATTATTTAATTTCAATTTTAATGATAAACTGACTATCTATTTTAAATACATATTTAACATGATGTAGCGACATATTTTTTTATGAACGAACACTATTTAATTAATTTATTTTTTGCACTGATATGAGCAAAATTTCAAATTTGATGATACTTTGACATAGTTACACATCATATTGAGCTATAGAATAAACCTATTGATTCAAACACAACATCATATCCCAAAACTACTCATGAAAACCCAAGTCATACCAAAAACCAGAAAACATGTTACACTCCCAAACCCAAAAAAGCATATTAAACATCTCAGCGAAATATATATGACATACAACAATGTAATTCTTTTCAAAAATTATAAAGAAAAAACAAAATTTTTATATCTTAAATTTTAATAATATTAACTTTCCGTAAATCACCAACTCTTCAAATTTATTAATAATAAATTATCCATTACGAAATTTATATAAACTTAGACAATATTTAAATACATTTCCACTGCGGAGTGTGTATAGCTTAATTGAACTGTTAGATGTGAGGGTGGGATTGTGCGATCCCATTTCACAGTTTAATCTTAAATACTTTGAAATGAATGTAAATTCATAGTTGTTAAATGTTACTAGTTCAATCTCATTTTGAGGTGTTGAGTTTAATTATTAGATAAGTTGAGTTGAATTCTTAGATTTCACAATGTAACTTTACTTGATTATGCGTTATTGAATTAAGATGTTATATGTAATATTTGTACTTTAGTTACAATTTTATTTTAGAATGTAAACTTTACACACTTTGAAATAAATGTGAAATTATAAAAATGGTTAGTTGTCAGATGCCAAATCTCATTTTTATTTGAGAGTGAAAATCTTCATTTTTTTGGAGGCAATTTAGTTGAAGTTATTACATAAAACATGTTTTTAAGATACAACTTGAAATTAGTGAAAACTTTGAAGGATGTTGCTTCAACTATATATCTAGGGTTTTATTACTTTCCATAAAAAAACTTTATTCAATAATATATATGTGTGTGTGCGTGCTTAGTGACAGTATGATGTACTTATTGTTGTTGGCTATACTCTCATATTCCAAAAGCCTAAGGGATTATTAAATGTGCGTGCACCTAACTTCTTCAAAACGATGTCATATTATATGGTTTACTCAAAACTGCTTGGAAAATTCCATCCGCGTTAGACATGCTAATTGCCATTATTTTTGGTAAATGAAACTTCAAATTTCAAAATATTATCCTTGCTGGACATTGTACAATTATTTTTTCACTCCTGTCATAGCCATATACGTACAATAATTTTATTCTTGCCTGACAAGTTCAACACCCATAGTATTTAGTAAACCCTTATTCAAAGGATATGTTCGGATCAAAGACAACACTTTACCCTAATTGTTAAATGAAGTTATTGGAAGCCAAACTCAAATAGAGATTCATAGCTTCTTGGGCTTTGCTAATTTCTACTAAAGATTCGTGTTGGGGTTCTCTTATATTGCCTGGTCCTTATGTTGAGTGACCAAGGGAGTAGAAAAAACGATTTTTTTTGGCCTGAGTCACAATAGAAGGCATTCAATGATTTGAAACACCACCTTTGTTCTACGCCAATTCTCCTGCAACAACCATATGATATTGAGATAGGTTCCTTTGACTATGATATTGGTGTATAAAGCTCGCATAAGAGGTTATTCTCCTCATTGTAGATGAATAGTGTTAGACACTACAATATGTAATGAGTTGATTAGAAGCTATCAGTTATAGATTGGATTAAAATTCAAATTCAAAACTAAAGATTAAGTTAAGAAAACATGAAACAAAAATGTGTTTAATCACATTGGCTTGAAATATAAAGCACACCTACTTGAATTATGAACACTTTGGATTAGCCATTTACTAAGACTTATCACACAAGCCAAAGTGCTCTACACAATCATGTTCAAAAATATCAAGTACACACTCGCTTGGAAATGACATTGATCAAGAGGTTTTAATCCAAGGGATTGATTAATTCACTAAGGCCTTCCCTGCTACTGAAGGCAAGTGGACACTCTGGTAGTCTTTTATTCAATCTCATAGATTTGATATAGTACTAATTGAAAAGCTAAGAATATGCTATGACCTTTTACATATGTGAGAGTGAAAATGGGTGGTCACTCATAACATTCTACTCATCCTCTTAATTATTATGTTCCCAAACCATTGATTTAATCTAAGGAAAGAAAGGAATGAATACAAGGAACTACGTTGCTTGTTAGCCAATGCTAAGTAAAAATGTTGTCAACATGGTTGTAGCCTTCTTCACCAAGAAAAGTGGTGAATGGCACTTCTAGTACCTTGCTCAACTTTTCCAAATAGATTTCTCTTAAAAAAACCAATTATCTTATGATAAATAAGACTCGTAAGCACACATAAGTCTATAAAACATAACCAACAATATATTCTAATGATGCAATGTTTGAATAAAATAGTAATATATTAGTGAATGTGGTTGCTATGATATTCTTGTGACATATAACTATGATATCTAGTGAAATGTAGCTATGATATCCAATGAGCTCACACTTAGAAAAACTAATATAAATAAACCAACTAAAACAACATTAAAATTACTAAAAGGTAAATGATATAACCAGAAAATAATTATTAAAAACAATGAACTAAGAACTAGTTTATAAACATGAATATACAACAAACTAGGAAGCTAGTTTATAAATAACTTTGCACATGAGTTTGCAAAATATAATCTGAGCATATGAACAAGAGAAATATGACAATAAACTAAATTAAAAGAAAATATATACCTAAATTATCCATAGTAATGAAATATAATGCACTAGCTTGAGTGATGGTGGCCCCTCTATAGCTCAACAAACACACTTAACTTCTACTAGTGATTGAAACTCAAAGGCACTCCATGAATTTATTAAAATAGACTAAAAACATGACTAAAAACAAATTTTAAGCTCTCAAGTCAAAATTCAAAGTATCAACAATATAAACATGTTTTTGCAAGCAAGGTTTGCTTTCCTTTATAGGCAAAAAGATAATCAAATGCCCAAAAATATTCCTTGCTATTAATTACAACCTATTTTGAAGATAAAATATGATCAATTTAACATTCTTGAGTGCTCAAATCATGGATTGGATCTCAAAAAATTAGATCTATTATGATTTGCCAACTTGTGTTACATTTTTCCTGTTGGAGTGTCCACATTAACTTGATACGTTGGGGATATTTTGAGTCAAACGAATGAGAATATCACCATCTTAGGACATCAATAAACAAAACCCATGTTTTAGAATTTACCCAAACCTATTGTGAGTAACATAACGAAGGATGATTTATGAATTCTAGTGAAATATGAAAAAATATGTTGTAATGTAATTATTTTCATAAAAATTAAAAAATTAAAAATACCATTAAAATACTTTTGGAAATTGATTACGTGGGAAAAATATGAGAAAATGTCCTCATAAATGACTTAGAGAGGTGTTCCTAAGGCCAAACAAGACATAAAACCATAACAAATTTATATCAAAATGGAGGACTAACACATAACATACCTCCAAAAAAAGTGGTTGGGATTGTTATTTTAAATGGCTTACTAGTCATTATGGTTTTTCTTTGAAACATTATGATGTTTTTGTGTGGTTTTTCTTTGAAACATTATGATATTTCTTACAAAAACATGTTGTAATGTGGAGAATGGGCTTTGAAACTAAGAGATGATTCTACTAACAACCCGAAGTTATATTACTGTTTGCTCTATTTCAAATTTGTTGCTTTGTCTCTTTTCTAAAACAACTTCTTCTTTTATTCTCTTTCTTTGTCCCATATATTTGTGTAGGTTTCACAAAATTTGGTCCACTTTCTCTCATTTCTTTGATAATTTGGTGATGCTCCTTATTGGGCATCATTCCCTGTTGATGTGAGTCCAACAATTGGTTTCATATATCTTATTTTTCCTTTACCCACTCATCAAAGTTATCCACTTGTGTGTCCTTATCTTCCACCTTTTTCCACTCAGTATGAGTGGTCACATATTACAAGCAATGTGTGTATACAATATATTTGTATTTGTATAAATGTCTTGATATGTAAATAGGTTATAGAATGAATGTTGACTTTTTTACAATGAAGGCCTTGGCTTAAATATAGTTTTGGGTGCATTTTCACGAGGTGTCGTGATCTTTGATCATGCCCATCTACATAATTAATATTTAATTATAGTTATTTTATTTTTTTTATACATAACATTGTCTTCCCCTCAAAATAAATTATTTGTAACCAAAGCATAGATAATGAGGGATTTTGTTGACGAAAATATTCTATCTCCCAAGAAACTTCTTCTTTTGATAGGCTCTTCCACTTATGAGGTACTCTTTAATTACTCAGGAATGTAATTGATTTTCTTTGGTGGAAATGATATCTTTTGGTTATAATGCAACTTCTCCCTTGTAATCCAATGTATGAATTGGTGTTTGTGCTATTTGATGTTTATGCTACACCATTTTTAGACAAGAAACATGGAAATTGTTATGGACACAACTTTTTTCAGGTAATTAGCATAAGCTACTTGATTGATTTCCTTGAAAACTTGATATGACCCATGGAATTTAAGGGATAGCTTATTTTTTCCCTATTATTTTAATGATCACTATTTGTAAGGTCGAAGCTTTGCATATACCCAATCTCCTTCAATTAATTTTGTTTCTGACCTACATTGGTCAACTTGCTAATTCTTGTGCTTTCTTGTGATATTTAGTTTTTCCTTTAGTGTTTGAACAAATATTTGGTTCTCCTCCCATTGGTCCTTTAATTTAGAATGTTTATATCATTTTTGGCTAACACCTTCTATTTAGGGGGTGCATAACTATAGAGATATTGAAATGACATCATTTTTGCTTAAGTGTGATAAGTAGCATTGTACCACCATTTTGGTAGATGTAGCCATTTGAATCATTTTATTTATTTATCTATTACAAAACAATGAAGATGCACTTCCAAACATTTATTCACAATTTTAGTTTGGCCATTTGTTTTGGAGGTAGCAGGTTAAACTGAGGGATGTCCCAATTTATTTGAAAAACTCCTTCATGATTTCCTTTAAATTTGACATCCGGCCACAAATAATGATCTTTGGAACCCCATGCAATTTGTAAATATTTTTGCAAAATATTTCTACAATTTGTTTTTCTTATTCCGATCTCTTTACACCTGTGGGATATACATATTTAGTGAATCGGTCTAGCACCCCAATGATTCTATCCTTCCCATTCAACATGGGTAGCCCATATGAAGTCCATCGATATTTCAACCCAGTTATGGTTTGGAATATATAGGGGATGGAGAAATTTTGACATCATAATATTTTTGTTTTTGTTTCTCCATAATTGATCGCAATCTGATTCCTGCATTCAACACTTCCTTCTTTTTTTTCGAGCGATCATGGTAAAGATTCTTTCTCAAACTAACACAAACATCTATATATTTGGTTCTGTGCATATATGTCTGCATTAGTTATCCACGAACTCATGTACAAGGAAAGCATGCTGGATTTACGTAAGTTTTAGCTAGGACAGTGGGGAATGCCATGAAAATTTATCATATTTCATCTCTATTAGTGTTAGGTAGGAAAAGACCAATTTTCCAGACGTGTTCAGCTTAAGATCTCTACTCAAAAATTGTTCCCAATGATCAAAATAATATAGAAATAATAATAAACCCATCTAAATTTTCTGACTGACCAATGCTTTAGAATAAAAGAAATGGCAATGTCTTATCCGTATGCCCTCATATACGCCTCCGTATACATATGTGAAAAATACATAGGTATCGCAATTACCGGTTCCCTTTCATTCTGCGCAGGTTCGGGATTTTGAAATCCAACCTATTTCTCATGTTCCACGGTTAAGACCTGTTCATCTTTTGAATGAAAAATCAATCCTTTTTCACTGATATGTTGCTTTGTGACAGTTAATTGATTCGTCAATCCATCTTTTAGAG
>APFE030568131.1:1032-59902 GCA_000404065.3 Pinus taeda
GTAGAACCAAGCTGGGCACCGTGTTGATATCTATCTTCCTTCTGTTTACTCTAAATTGTGCATCAGGACACACTCTTTCCTTCACCTCTTCGATCTTCTCCGCAGAAGGTCGACTGCCTGTCAGAATAGGACGTGCACCTCGCCGTGATAAACCAGTAATAAAATAGACATCGGAAACATCCAACTCCAATGTCTGATCCTTCAGGCGAAACACCTGATCCTCTACATCCCAAGCATCTACTATGAAGCGTAGTAGCTCAGATTGTGCGCGTAGGTAGGAAGTGTGGAAGAATTTTTTCAGTCCGCAGTCTCTTAATGCATTCATGCAGTCATCATCCTCCAAAGCTAGGGAATCAACTTCATTGTGCTCTTGTTCTTTCCATTCTACAACCATTTTTAGCGAAATCTTGCAACCAAAGGCAAATTTTCAATTGTTAGATAATTATTGAAAAATAAATTGAAAGAATTTTGCAAATCTAACGGTCCAATTTGATAAAAAATAGGATCGCGCGATTGGCGCGACTGTTTTTAAAACTGTCGCGTTAATGCCGCGACCTCTATGGAAAAAATTTTCCATTAGCGCGGTCCCGTGCCGGAAACCCGTGCCAATGGCGCGGCCCTAAAAATTTGCAAATCCCTTTGCAGGGAGCTAAAATATGGATAAAAACTTGAAAAAATGGAATGAAAATAAATCTTGGGATGAGGCCTCTTACCTGTTGCAGACGGTGGCTCGAATGGTCTCCTGGATCGATCGCAATCAGCAGGTGAATTTTGCACTAAAAATCCTCCAACAGTGAACTCATAAGGTAAAAAGTTAAAAGTAAATTTGTTTTTTACTTTTTTACTATTTATAACACTATTTTGACCTAAAAATACATTAGAAGTAGTGTTTTTAAGTATTTTTAGGATATCTTCGTGTCGAAATGGGTTTTACGCTGTTTTTTGAATGATGACAGGGTCTGGTGCAGTTCAAACGAGTTCCTTTTTAACTTTTTCAAGCTCGGTAAAACATAAGAAAATGTTACTTATGGTTTGCTTTCAGCTCTTTTCCTGACCTTTTAAAGAGGAAAAGATCGCCGAGTTATCCCTCTTGGCTCGTTAAACGTTACTAAGGGGCGGTCGTTTTAAGTTCTTTTATCGACTGTTAAAATATAAAAAGCTTATCGGGTTTTTGTCGTTTCAAACTCGTTAATGGTTACGAAACGACGTGATTTTGATCCCTTTTCTACTTTTTCAGGTCGAAATCACTATTCATGAAAAGTACTCCTCGGTCGTAATGATCGGGCGGTTCTTTCGGGCATCATTTTAAACTTTTTCGGGCCCGAGAGACACAACTTTACGAAAAAGGACCTCTGGAGTTTTATTTTCTGTGTCTTTTTCAAACTCTCTAAACATGAAAAAGACTCTGAGTTTTACCTGTGTCGGACTCGTTAAACTCTGACGACATTGGACTCATCATTATGACGAGACTCGAGCTTCTCCTCTGTAGGGCTCGTTAAACTTTTACTAGGTTGGATTCGACCGAAGGTCGAACTTATACCACAAGAATATGCTATCCCCATCAAGCTTGTTAAAAATAATTGGGGTACTCGCCAGAAATGGCGGGGGAAAAAGAAAATTTTGGAACCGTAATTATCGTTGTGTCGACAGTATGTCGCTCTTGAACATGGCACTTCTCTGCTTTCGTGTCAGGGTGGGGATATCTCATCTTGTTTTTTCACTTGCCTCCGTGGGTTTGGGTAATCCTATTTGGCCTCTCATCTACTCATTGCCTCGTCATCATGACCTCTGATCCATTGACGTCAAATACTGCCAAGTCCACTGTCGTGCCGCGGATATGTTCAAGAGAAGTTGACCTCTGAAAGAAACCACCTCTATCTGATAGTTCATAAATCTTCAATTCACAACATTTTCTCTTCCCGTCTCATGTCGATGATGTGGGAAACATTATGGTCCACCTTCAACGAATATCACTTCCTGTCGACTTTAGCTCATTATCCAGGAAAGTGACCTAGAGACTCCCTTCTGTTACCTTGGAGCCTGCATGCCTCAATGGCAGGTTCTTCGTGTTCGACACGAGGTTTTCATCATTGGCCTCCGATCGGATAACTCTACGGGTGTTCGACATCAGCTCATTCATTCACACGCCGTAGACTGTACCTATAGTACCTTGAGGACCATTGTCATTATTGGTGGTACCTCTCGCGTCTATTAACAGCTTTCATCATTGGCTGGTAATCAGAGATGTTCAGCATGTTCGACTTCAGCTCAATTTTCACATGTTTGAACTTGTACTTATGTTCGGTCGAGGTGGAGCGCAAGACCTGGATTGTGTCTGTTGTAATCCAGGTGTGATTTTGATACATGACTCATTCACTGGATGGCTGCGACCATACCTGAGTCAATTCATTGATCCTAACCAAATGGCTGCGTCCATACTACGGATCTTGATCATCATGTACTCTTTATGGATGGCTGTGACCATGCCACATATATCATGTATTTGAACTATCATACTGTATCTCTCAATGCAAATTCTCGGCGGCAGCTATGTATGTTCTTGTAAAGCACTTCACCACTCTCTCTCTCTCGAGGCCCATGCTTTAGGGGGCATCTGTTACGCAGTAATTTGTCACCGTTGGTCACCGTCCCTATTACCCTTGCTTTCGCACATTGGAGGACACATTTATGGACCTGTGACTAGTGACACAAGTTAAAAACACTTGCATTGGATTCTCCTGAGTATGAACTTCAAACTCCCTGATGACACCTTTTGCAGATTAGCCCTAAAAAGTGCCCTTTTTCCATTAGCGCGGGTCCACAGTGTCTTACCCACGCCAATGACTCAGTTCCTCAAAAGAGGGTGCGTCCATGGATGCTCTGTCATAGAGCAAAGCCCACGCCACCTAAATTTGGTTATGATTTTTAGCCAGTGCGCACTCATATGTTTTTTCCTCTTTGTTCTTGGAGTTCTCTGAGGGAAAAATCTCATGGAAGTGGTCGAGTGTCATCTTTTTATCCATGACAACCAAGTTTAGTGGCTATTCAGGGATAATGCTAAATCTTCAGTAGGTGTCCTGATACAATGCATACTCCTTCCTCCTCCATCTATAAATGACTGTCCCCCTGCATTAAACCAACTAGTTTTTCTAGAGCTATTGTGAGTGCTAAGATAATGCTAGAGTGATAGTGAGAATTGAGAAGTATAGAAGAGTTATGCTGCCAAAATATTGAGAGAGAAGAAGTCACTTTGCAAGGCATATTTAGCTGCTTGCCCAGTCAGAGGAGGTTCAACGTCAGAACCTTTGGTTGTAATCTTTCTCTGTTTTTACTGATTAATAGATGACTATCATTATGGTTCCACTCATGTGTCTTTTAATGGTATTTGAGTTATATCTTGTCTGACCGATATATAATTGCATATGTTGGATTTTACGCTTGTATTTGTATTGTTCTTTGCGTGTGCAGGTGTCCATTCATGAGGAGCGTGAGGATCGTGACTAGCCAGAGCAAAGGAACAGGAACGACGTTTCTTCTACAACAACTAGCGTTGGATTCCAAGTAGATCATCATGATCGATCTTTGATTTATGCAATTAGGAACCTGCTTGTAGCATTGTGTGATTGTTGCTAGACCCGTGTTGGGCTAGTGGGATCGCCTCTGTCCGCAGAGGGGATTTACCAGTTCAACAGGGATGATGGAGAAGACGGTCATTGATAAGTTGGTTGAAATCTAGGAGACTTAAACCAATGACAAAAGGAAGTAAGGGAGTAGGAGTGACCACAGTGGTTGGGGTTATCCTAGTGGGGGCACTATTAAAGGAAATTTTAGCCCAAAAGTGACCATGAAATTTTCACGTAATTTTCATGTCATAATATGTAAAACAATAAAAATACTTTAGATGTAAAAATAGGTACACGTAAATATTTTGGAGGGAAAAGAAGAAAAACTACTTTTTTTAATTCTATTTTTGGCTTATCTCCTTATAGGTTTACTCAATTTTCAAGCATAGACACTTGTTGGATGCATAATTAAATTCCACATCCAATGAGTATCCATTACGCAAACATTTGAGAAGACCCACATTGATAAAAATTGAAGATACATAAAAAAAATGTGTTGAACATACTTTTTTAATGTATCTTCAATTTTTATCAATGTGGGTCTTCTCAAAACTATGCATAATGGGTGCTCGTTGGTTGTGGAATTTAAGCATCCAACAAGTTTCTACATTTGAAATTTGAGTAAACCTATAAGGAGATAAGCCAAAAATACAATTAAAAAAGTAATTTTCTTCTATTCCCTCCAAAATTCATAACTCTTATTATTATTTTAGCTTAGGAGACCACTTTTAGGATGAAAATTCCTCTAATGCATGGTTAGCACCTGGGTTACCTCCCTCGGTTCCTGCACCCTCATTGGTTCATGACATGATGGCAATATGGGGTTGATAAGATGCAGAATCAGAGGATAAAAAAATCTTGGAAGGGGTACCAAAAATACTCCACTTAAGTCACTAGGTGACAATTGACCATAACAAGAAGTTGATGGTTGCTTTCATCTTAGATATGAAACACAAATAGAAAAACTTTAGTAAAATAAGATATAACCCAAAAGAGAAAGCAGCAATATAAGTATCCAGTATAATAACCCAATTGGAAAGACAATTTTAAATGAGTTAATATTTTATTGAAAACACTTGGTGAAGGATATCTACAGATTGGTCTGTAAGTCCCCCTTCATGGGATAGGTCCTTTGGTATCCTTAACGCTTCATAAAATTGATCTTCTCTCTCAATGTGAAAAACACAAACAAAAGTGAAGAACTCAAAATGGGAGCTTAAGAAAAATGACAATAATGTTGATGATGATTATGATCATGGTGAAGAATGAATGAAAAACCCTCCTTTATATAGTAAAGTATGGAGTTAATCTCTAAAATGGAGAATAATAAAATTTTATTAACCAAATTTGGATCTAACTACTTGGAATACTTTATTATATTTATTGGATAGGGAAAAGGAATTTAAAATGTTCAAATACATTTATTTTGAAATAATAAACAAATAAAATGATTTATTAATTATTTTGCGAGAAATAAGAAAGGTGTAAAATAAAAATAATTGTTAACTAGTGATTTAATAATTACTCTAATAACAGAAATAAGGAAATTTAAATAAATAATGATTTATTTAAATATTCCTAAGGGATTTAGTCAAATGTGACAAGGAATAATTATTAAATAATGATTTAATAATCATTCCTAGAGAAAAATAAATAAATAATGATTTACATAATCATTCTCATGGGGTTTTTTTAATTTAAATCAAAAAATAATTTAATAAAAGTGGTTTACTAAATTATTCTCCACAATGAAAGTGATTTTACTATGGTAAAATTAAATCTACATGGTGTATTTTGATCCAGCTAGTTAGAAATGGTTAGGTGATCATTTTTTTGCGATAACAAACTAATTAGCCATTTTGTACTACTGTCATATTAGAAGGAGTTCGAGAGCATATTGTCTTGAATCTCCTTATGAATGATACCCCATATGCAATGTGCCAACCCTTGATAGACTTGTTTCAAAACAACAGTGACCATGGGAAGTTGGCACTGAAAGACAATCTTCGAAAGATAAATATGAAGAAGGGAAACACAATATCATAGTACTGGAGCAAGTTCACATAATGTCTAGATGTACTTGAGAGTGTCAGTATTACAGTTGTTGAAGTTGATCTAGTAAGCCTAACACTTCTAGGCCTTGACACGAGATGGCACAACTACCAGGATTCGGTAAATGGAAGGGATAAGCTATCAAATTGGGAGTGATTATGGTCTGACTTGGTGCAAGAAGATATAAGGAAAAAAACTAGAGATGGAACCCCATCCAAGCATGATGATGAGGTGAATTCTGCCTTGGATAGAAATGAAAAGAAATGGAAATGGAAGAAATCCAAACCCAAAGGGAATTCCAGTCTTGGTGGAAAGAAGAACACTTGTCGAATATTAAATGTTTTCAATATCATGAGTTGGGACACTATGCCATGAAGTGTCCGTACAAGAAGGCAAACAAGAAGCACTCAAGAGGAGTAGTAGGTGAAACTCTAGCTTCCCAATCAAAGTTGGATTTCACACTCATTGCATGCATGGTGACATCATTCAAGGGTAGTGTGTGATATCTAGATAGTGGAGCCTGATTCCATATGACAGGAAACAGAGAATTTTTTAGTGACTTAGAGGAGAAGGACCTTTACATGCACATTGAGATGGGAGATGATGGAAGGTATAGCACAAATGGTATCAATATTGTTACTTTTCAGATGTATTTAGGTTCTCCTCTCATATAAAAATATGTCATGTATGTTTCAGGTTTGAAGAAGAATTTAGTTTCAGATGATATGTTGGAAGACCATGACTATGATGTGATATTTAAAAAAGGAAAGAATTTCTTTAGATATATTGCCACATGAAAAGTGAAGCATATCCGTGTTTAGGTGAAGAACATCTAGAAGTTGGATGTTGAAGATTGTGCTGCCTAGAGAACAAAAGAAGAGAAGGTGTAGAGCTGAGAGATTGGTGAATTATGGCATAGGAGACTTGGTAATTTGCACCATGGAGCTTTGAAGATCATGCAATGGAATTTTATAGGACTTCACAAGGGTGCACTAGATCATCCAGATACATGGAAAAAGGTCTACACAAGGGAAGCACACCAAATCCACCTTTCATGATAAGGACAATATAGTGCAAGAAGTCAATGAAAGAGTTCACTCTTATGTGTGTGGACCTTTATCAACATCCTCCATGACCAAGCATAGGTATTATGTTAAGTTTATAAATGATTTCTCATGTAAGTGCTAGATTTTACTCATGCAGAAGAAAGATAATACATACTCCAGATTTTGTGAATTTAAAGGACTTGTTGAGAAAGAAACTCACAGGAAAGTGAAGGCTCTCAAGAAAGATAATGATGGTGAATATGTGTCAAATTAGTTCAAGGACATTTGTTCATCAAAAGACATTCAACGAGAGTTAATAGCACCACATAACCTACAACAGAATGGGGTGCCTAAGAGGAATACCATAAGTAATGTGGGAGCTTCACAGGTAATGTTCCATGATTAGGGATTACCATTGCACTTGTGTGATGAAGCATGCGACATAGTTGTATATGTGCAGAACATGAGTCCTCATTGGATACTTGGGATGAGTACACTAGAAGAAGATTTTTCAAGGAAGAAACTAGATGTGTCACACTTCAGGATCTCTGGTTCATTAGTTTACTCTCATGCTTCCAATGATGCAAGGAAAAATATAGAGATGACAGCTGAGTTGAGCATATTTGTGGGCTACATTGATACACCTCAAAGGATGACAATTATTTGTAGAGATGTGAAGTTCGTTGAAGAGAAATCCATGAGATGTTCCCTTGAGAGGGAGCTTTAGTTCCATGTAGATGAGAATTTTTTGGCTCCAAAGGAAGAACCTCAAGATGATGTGGAGCATCCACAAGTAGAGGATCAGAGAGTGGGAGAAGCCAATCATGTAGAGACATCCAAAGATGGAAGGAAGTGCATCAGGGAAGCAAAAAAATTATTACATGATGATAGATATAATGTAGGATCACCCACATTACAACACATGCAGAGGAGTTCACCAAATCGATACACTAGGTTCTTGGCTCTAATGAGTGAGCTAGTTGAGACAAAACAATCCTCATTTGAGGAAGTAGTGCATAAGCCATTATGGGTTTATGCCATGGTAGAGGAATATGATTCCATAGTGAGAAATGGTGTTTGGGAAGTTGTCTGTAGACCAGAGGACAAGTTAGTGGTAGGTTCGAGGAGGATCTACAAGGTGCAGTAAACAATATATGGCAGCATAGAGAAACACAAGGCCAAATTTGTGGCCAAACGGTTCTCTTAGGTGGTAAGAAACTACTACGATAAGACCTTTTCTCCAGTAGAAAGGTAGTCTTCTATCAGATCAATTCTAGCTCTTACAGCACAGATGGGATGGAAGATACATAAGATGGATGTGAAGACAACATTTTTCAGTGAAGTGATTGAGGAGGAGGTGTACATTGAGTAACCAGAAGGATTTGTGAAATTCAAAAGAGAGTCATATGTGTGTAGACTCAAACAAGTGTTGTATGGATTGAAACAAGAACTTCATGCTTCTAACACCAGGATCAACAACTATTTCACTAGGTTAGGCTTCACTGAAATTGAAGTAGATGAAATCCTTTACCATATTGTGGTTGAAGGTAAATTATTGATTATAGTATTATATATCAGTGATTTAATTCTAAGTTAACCATTGATGAGAAGTTGATCAAGTCTTTCAAAGATGATCTTACGAGAGAATTTGAGATGAAGGACATGGGACTCATGCATTATTTGCTTGGTTTGGAACAATGGAAAGGTGATCAAGAATTGTTTGTCTCTTAGGGGAAGTATGCCAACGAGATACTAAAGAATTTTTGCAAGGCGAGCAGCAAACCCATGAACACACCTCTAGCATGAAGTTGCAAGAAAGAGAATGCGACCTCAGGTGAAGAGGTGGAGGCCACTATCTATAGGTAGCTTGTGGGATCCCTTATGTATTTAGTGAACATATGATAGGATATGTGTTATGCAGTTAACCAACATCGTCAAGTAATGGTTAAGACAAATAAATTGTATTGCAAGGGAACCCAACATGTGTTGAGATACCTCAAAGGCACTAGTTAGTATGATCATTTGTACAAATAGAAAAAGGGAGTGAAGTTTCGAGGTTTCACATATGCATATTGGGTAGGTAGTGTTAGTGCCTAGATTTACCTCGGGCTGAAAAGGTAGGATTGAAGGCCAACATCAAACCACGCTTAGCCTCGTAGCTAGCCCTACGAGGACAGGAGAGAGATCTCTCTGAGTTAATCTTAGCAAACATAATCAATAGGGCTGGAAATGACTGATTTTACAACTAATCTTAGGCTAGGTATGAAGTGCAATGATGTGATTTGAATTTTGGTGGTTTTGAGTTGGAAAATGGGAGAGGCAAATTTGGGTCCGGGGATGAGACACAGTTTTTGTAGAGTTCTGATTGGGGCAAGGAAGGAAATTGTCTTAATGCTTTATAATGAATGAATGGATGGATTATACCAGTGAGGAGCCAAGGAGGGCAAGAGAGTCTCAAGAGTCCTCCTCAAATAGATGAAAACATTGAAAATTAAACAAAATTTCAAAGCAGAGCACAAAGTCCACTGAATTCTACTTTAATCACTCATATGTTTAATTTCAGAAGGAAAGAGAAGGGAAAATGATACACATAAACAACAGTGAACTTACAATTACATGGAGAAAAACACCATAAAAACACAGAGTGACATGGATCCTAACAAGTGTTGCAAAACCCTGGTCTTTCCTTTGCCAAAAATGCAGAGATAGAATGTACAATGATGTGCCAAGCAATCCCAAGTGTCCAACCCTGACAATGACTCAGAAAATACATGATATAGACTATCCCAACCCATTCCCTTGCCTCTAGGGGTCGAGCTCATCATTCTAAGAGTTGTTTCAACCAATTCTAAACAAAACACTAAAATCTAGGCAATCAAACAACTTGCCTCTATATGATAGGAAAGTGATTCATTCATTAAATTTTCACTTTTTAGTGAATGAATCCTCTAGAACAATTAAATATGAGCAAAAATTACATCATAGTCATCACGTTATATCAATATAGATCAATAATTACATCAAAAATCTAAACGAGTCAAAACTGGGCAAATTTCTGAGCTGTATAGTGAAAAATAGGCAAAAATCCTCTATCCGTCGCGATTAGAATCTCTATGTGTAGCACAACTATGCGGCTGATGATGAGGCACTTCCTGCAGTCCAAATCGAGCCCAAGATAGCTCGTTGGAAATCCCTACCTGTATATTTTCCAACCCAAGTGTAATGTTTGATTTGGATGTCATTTTCCCCTCCAAAACTTCATTCTCCCAAGATTGCTTCCTATGGATGCAAAAGGTGGCAGAAAGGTCATTTTTAGGGTGTTTTTGACCCTTTAGGCAACCCAAAACTTGATGAAATCCTTAGGTAATCTATGAGCATGCATAGCTTTTCATAACAAATCTAGAAATGCAAATTTTTCCTTCAAAAGATCTCCCAATTATAAGCGCACGCCAAGTGGCTCTAAGCGTTGGGCGGAAAAACCTATTTTAGACAAAAAATTTCAAAATTGACAAAATTTTCTCCAATTTTTTTGAAATTTGGGTTGGACCTTCTCTATCAAGTGTCATGCTAGGCTAAAGAGGCTTCGGCCAATATCTAAAGACAATCATGCTTATTTTTCCTCTTTTGCTTCTTTGTTGCCTTCTTCAATTTTACCTTTAGATTCCTTATTCGTGCCATGGAACTCATATTTGGCGCCCTGTAATGGAAAACCATGTGTCTCAACAATGCTTTATCCCTATCAACCTTGTCTAGCAGTCTCTCCAAATGGATGTTGATTCTCTTGAGCCAAGACTCCCGATCATCATCAATCTCTTGCTCCAATGAAGCAAATTCAATCCTCCTCCCTTGGGCAACTTAACGATTCTCTCGGATGTTTTGCAATTCCATGATTGCTTGTTGATCTTCAAGCTATTTGTTCCTATGCTCCAAGTATTTCATGGTCCGCTTAGTCCTCTCCAAGTCAAGGGACAAGGCTTTGATATCTGTCTGCTGCTCCTGGATGATCTCTAGAAGCGGGCCCATGTCTGTATCGTCATCCTGAACAAGAATAAATTCCCACTCACCTGAAGGCCCCTCATCCTCCATTGGCCTCTTGCCTCTGTCCCGTACCTGTGCTGCTGAAGACAACGACGAGACCCCTTCCACCCCAGGTGGAGATAGTACTCGTCGAGCTGCTGCAAACAATCCCCTCGTGCCTCTCTGGTAGGTGACATATGTCGGCACACCAGTAGTCTCTGCCTCCTGACCTCCATGCTATTGTGAAGGTTCATGCGCATCATGAACAACCTCCTGATGAGCCGCTGAAGTTGTGAATAACTCCCGGGAAATGAAGTCTTCCCGTGTGATACCCTGCAGGCCAAGCCGATGTACAACAATTATCTTGATGAGCGCATAGTGATATATGGTATTGTACTGATGTTCAGGAGTCTTCTTCTGCATAAGAGTGGTCATCCTCTCGATGTTTTGGCACATGAAATATGGAATGTTCATCAACCTCACTCTCGTGAAATGCATCAATAACCTGATATGGTATGCATAGAGGCGTGAGAAGCAGCCTTCACAACTGAAGTATTTGATAATGAGTCTCATCAATGCCGCATAAGATTCCTTCAGAAACCAGAATGGGAATACCCTCCTGAGCTGCCTCAAATAGCTAGGCCTGATGTAAGGTTCATAATATGCTCTATCCAGTTGCTGCCTCTTGTTCCACTCTTCGCCTATATTCAGTATCTCGGTGGCCATAGAAATGGTTTCTGGTGTCAAGGTGAAGTTTACTCCATCAAGAGTAACATGACCATCATGCAGATGTAAAACAAACAACTGAACCAACTCTGGATGATGCTGGATCTGAGAAATCATCTCACAATACTGAAAGCATGACTGTTGCTGAAAGCATGTTATTGCAAGCGGGAAAGCCTACAATTGAGTCAAGGAAGTGGGCTCTTCTCTGACATGTTTGCCACCCTTACGAGGCCTTCTCGGGACATTAAGCTCAGTGGCTGATTCACTCTCTTATTCATATTCTTGCTCATATGATGAATCTGTCTCTGTCATGGTGCTCCAATGTGTATAACAAGTAGGTGTTTGGTTTTGGTTTGAAAATGATGAATGAGTGTTTTGTTTTCAATGCCAAAGGTGCCAAAGGGAAATGAGTGACTGTGAGGAAACGGTGGGAAAAGAAAAGTTACAACGGATAAAGTGGACTTCCAAGTGAATTTGAAATACAATAACAGTCACTTGACTAAGTGTTGGGAATGTGGGGCATGTGAATTTTTTACAAATGATATGAGGAAAGGGGTAATGATAAGAAATGGTAGTGTTAAGGATAGGAAAAAAAATGGGAGACAATGCTTTTAGAATGTAAGAGAAAAGCAGAGGGACTATATAATGATGTGAAAATGAGAATTCAGCATGAAAATGATTTTTTAAAACACCATTTGAAACCCTAAGTAGCAACTTCAACAAAAGGATACAATTTATGTTTTTGCCATTCAAACCTTATATTCTTCTCTTCAAATCATAGAAAACACCATTCAATAGAAATGGAAAAGGATCACACACTTACTTGGATCCAAAGAAAATGGTGTTGTTTGATTTTGATGATAGCAGAGATAAGAATTTGTCCTATCGGCTCTGTACATCGTGCACAAACCTAGTGCGCCATCCCTCCTGGATGCGCCGCGACAGTGCAAATTTAGACTGTGGAAATGAGCCCAATGCACCGCAAAGCCTATATGTGCTGCAAACTCCTCCAATGCACCGCGCGCACTTCCAACACAATCTTGGCCTTCAAACTCTTACAACCACCTTTCCAAATAAATAGCAAAGGCTACTAACACTTACTTGGAGCAAATGAGTTGAATCGATCTGTTTTTTACTGGAGCTGGGATGATTTTTTGTCTTGGAGGTTTTGTACGCTGTGCACAATCCTAGTGCGTCATGCCTCGTTTATGCGTCGTGCCAGTGGAGAAAAGCACTGTGGCAGGAGGCCCAGTGCGTCGAGCAACCTATGTACGCCACGCTCTAACCCAATGTGTTGTGTGCTCTCTAAACACAGTCTTGGCTTTGAAAATTACAGTTCCACCCTCTGACCACTAAACTTCGACTTTCTTTGATCTCTTGGATGCAAATGACATTGATACATATAGAAATATCTTCATAAACACATGGCTTTGATTTTGTCTTTGTAAAGACCCACTTTTGTAATGTTTTAAAATTGGTATTTCTTCACCTTTAATACAACTCTTTTCTTCAAGTTTCCTTTTTAAATTTTGGCTAAAACAATGACTTCTTAGTTGATTTTTTGGAGGGATGGTGCCGTTGAACTTCGGAAAAGGATGACCAGAGTGTGCATTTGAAGTACTACATGACAAAAAACTTTAAAAATACATATTTATTACAAACAATTAATTTGACGATTTTCTCTTAAAAACAGAGTTTTGAAGAGGAATCATCCTTGATCATTATTGATGATAAAAATTTGAAATGAAAACTTATTTTGATCATCCCTCTGGCCTACTAGCTATATTGGACCCTCTGAGGACTAAATCAACTAAACCCTAGACCTAAAAAGTCCCTAAAACCTTAAATAACTCTTTACTGACCAAGAGATTAGAACAGGACTGTAAGTAGCCTTAAAACTTGATTTTGATGAACAGACTTGAGCCAGTAGGGCAAGGCATGAGGGGTAATGAATGACAAGACCCTTCCATCAGATTATGGCATGCCCCTAGTAGAATGAAACTAAATGAATCGAGCGAGACACCTAAAAAATGAAATGCAAAAGAGAAATTTTGATCGCTGACGAACGGCTGACGAGACTGACTCTAACATTGGCTCCAATGGGGATGGTAGCTCCTTGGAGGTGCCAAGAACTACAGATCTCTAGGAGAGATAGATAGTGCCTTCATCCATTGGGCTATGCAGTCCATTATTTTGACAAATTAACACAAGACTTTTGACTCAATATATTAACTGAAACTTAGCTCAAACTGACTCAATTATAAAACCAAAATGACTAAAAAACTGACTCGACAAAATGAACCCAAAACTAAAATATTTCTTCAGAATTATAGCCTTCACTTCGGGCCCCAAATTGAAGAAAATATCACAGCACATACTTGCAATGAAACTGAAATGAAATGGTATATACAGTGACAATGTAGAAAACAAAAACAACTCAGAAATGATACCGCTTGAGCAGCCGACCATTGACCGGCCCTCCGAGACATTCTTCCATGTTCATCTCCTTCAGAAGAAAAGCATTCTGACCACGATATGCAATGATTTTGAAGGGAACTTTCCAAATATTTTTGAACTTACCGTGCTTACTCTTTTCCTCATTCCTTGCATCCCATTTCAGCACCACTTCCTCCAATTGGAATTTGTCCGCCTTTGCTTTTCTTTCATAGATTTTCTTAATCTTCTCTGCAACTTTGATGTGTTCTGGAAAACTTGTTCCCTTGTCTACTGCAAATGGACCATTTGATTCAATCTTCTCTGTATATGATCTTCTTCACTGCTGGCCACCTAAAGAAGCTTGACTACCGGAGCTGCTAGAGAGGTAGGGAGACATACCAATGGATTTATTTTGGCTGACCCAATCTGCCCAAAGCGCATTGACCAAATTCTTATGCCAGCTCTTCTTGTTATTTTCCAACAACTTTTTAATGATGTTGACTACATTTGTTAGAAGACTCTGCCAACCCATTGTCTTGCGGATGATAGGCAATTGAGTGACCCAAAATACTTTTATACTTGTTACAAAACTCAATCATCTTCTTTGATTTGAAAGTTGTTGCGTTATCAGTGATTAACTTATCCGGGTAGCCAAAACAAGACAGGATGTTATTCTCAAGGAAAGAAATAATTACCGCATTCGTAGCTTGCCTGGTGGGAACTGCTTCGATCCATTTCGTGAAATAATCTGTTGCCATGAGAATCCACCGATGTTGACCGGAAGAAGTGGGATGAATTTCACCAATGAAATCTAACCCCCACTGTTGAAAAGGGGCACTCACCTCAATGGGCTTAAGCGGCAAAGGCTGTAATTTCTACCTTCGTTCAAAAATCTGACATTTATGATAGCTCTTGACAACCTTATATACATCAGCAAACAATGTCGGCCAATAGCATCCCGATCTCAGAATTTTATTCGACGTTGTTTTCCGAAAAAGGTGACTGCCACAATCTCCTTTGTGGAAATCCTCCATGACCTTCTTTGCTTCTTCTTCTACCAAAAATTCAATAGAATGCCACCGGGATCTTTCCAATAAAGTGTAGAATTTGGAATGCAAAACTTTAACAGCCCTTACTTTGAGAGTTCTACTTTTGTTTCTAGTCATGCCGGGTGGTGGTGACAAATTCTGTAGCACATATATGATATCTGAATACCATGGGGAAAGAACAAACATTTCGGATAGCTGAATTGACGAACCTTCCTCATTCTCATCGGACATAGCAGCAATCAAATTTATGTCTAAGGCGTGCAAGTTTGATTTAGCCATTAACTTTGCCAATCCCTATCCTTTAACAATCTTGGTGGGCTTTATCTCCACATCATACTCCAACAAAGCTGCAATCCACTTGCCTCGTCTTCCTTCTGGATCTGTCTGCACTAAAACATCCTTGACTGCAACATAGGAACATAAGCCAAAGTATGAGAATGCAAAATATATACCCGAAAACCTTTCAATGATTTTACAAGTGCAAGGGCCTACTTTTCAATGATGTTGTACTTCAAGGCTGCATCTCTTATTGTTCGGCTGAAAAAAGCAATTTATCTTTCATGCTCATCTCTTTTCTGCATTAGTATACCTGCCATTGTTTGCGCGGAAGCAAAGAAACAATATAAAATCCTGAGTGTAATCGAGGCTGATTAGAACTGGAGCTGAAGAAAGAGCCAATTTGACTAGGTTGAAATATTTTACGGCCTCTTCCGTCCACTTCACTTGGCTGTCCTTCTTAAGCATGTTTGTAATCTCTCTGAGGTGCTCAGCAAGGTTAGGCACAAAGTGGCGTAAAACATTCATATTACCATTAAAAGATTGAATTTCCTTCTTGTTCCGGGGAAGATCAATTTGTTGAATCACTTCTACATGTGCTGGATCAATACGAATGCCATCTTTTGAGATAATGTTCCCAAGTAGTTTGCCCTCATCCATTGCAAACAAGCTCTTCTTTGGATTTAGTGACACACCATACTTTCTGCACTTTTGAAAGAAAATTTTCAAATGATACATGTGTTCTTCATCTGATTTGGAAAACACGGTCATATCATCAAGGTACACAACCAAAAATACATCCTTTTCATTTGCGAAAGCCAAGTCCATTGCCCGCTGAAATGTGGCACCCTCGTTCTTCAAACCGAAAGGCATTTTAGCATAATGAAAAGCTCCCCACGAAGTGGTGAACTTTATTTTATCCTGGTCATCTTCATGGACCAAAATTTGGTTATATCCAGAATAACCATCGAGTAGTGACATTCGAGATGCTCCAACTACTCGCTGAAGTATATGATCCATTTTGGGCAATGGATAATTATCCTTCAATGAAACTTTATTTAGATTCCTAAAATCAATGCAAAAGCAAATCTCATCTGTCTTCTTTCATATGGGCACCAAATTAGAGATCCAGTCGGAAAATATGATGAGAACAATGATTCCTGATTTGTACAACTTGTTTATCTCCTTCCCAATTGAAGGCTGTAGTTTTGGATTTAGCCTTCTCAACTTATGTCTGAAAGGTTTCTGATGAGGCTTGATGGGAATAGTGTATTGAATTATATTGGTATCATATGTCTTCAAGTCAAAATAATCCCAAGCAAACACATCAGCAAAAGATGACAACAAACTGATATATTTGGCTTTTACCTTTTGTGGCAATGCTTTGGACAGTTTTACCATTTTTGTATTTGTAGCTATCCCGATATTGACCTCATCAACACCCTTCTCTGTTGACTGCAATGTTGGTTTGTGGGCTACGTCATCTTGATCAAAGAGTTCTTCTAAAGGTATCAAGCCTTTAGGAATTATGTTATCCTTTAGCTGCAACACTTCCATTTGATTGATTTGAACATCATCTTCACCATCATCGTGTTCTACATCAATTAAGGTATCTTTGAATTTACCTTTGTTTTGCAGAAAATCATCAATCTCCTCATCATCTTGGAAAACTTGCCAATATATCTGATTATCTGGCACAGTTAGATGATGTTTGACATGGATTTCGAATTTATTACTAGAGTTAATTGGAATCTTCAAACTACTTGCTACCTTAGCAAGTGCATCAGCAATGCCATTTTGAATACGAGGCACACATGTCAAGGTATAATCTGAAAACAATTTCAACATATCTAGGACTGCATTTCAGTAAGCCCGCATCCGAGGGTGCTTCGCTTGATATTCACCTTTAACTTTCTTAATCACCAATTCAGAGTCGCCATATACTGCAATCCTCTTGGCATTTAGCTTTCTTAAAATTTTTAGGCTAGCAATCAAAGCTTCGTACTCAACCTCATTGTTCGAACAATCAAAAGCGAACTTGTAAGAACATGCCCACACATTGCTAGGCACTTTGTTCAGAGTGGAAAAAGGACTGTGTACCCAAATACCAATTCCAGCAACATCATTTCCCACTGCACCATCGAAATCCATGGTCCACAGGCCCTCTTCATCTTCTTCTAAGTGCTGAAATTCTGCTGGCTCTGTTTTTCCTGCTTGTTGTCCATTATTTTCAGTTGATTGCTCAACAATGTTTTTTTGTTCTTGTCCTTCTTTCCTTAGAACTTCTCTGAAATTCTCTTTTTTTTTCTGGAATGCTTTATGCTTCTACTAACTGACTATCTATATCATTGAAACTATATGAATACAAAACAAAAGTCTCTAGATCTGTATGTACATAATTAATTGGATGATTAATCGGTTTCTCCTTGCCTGTGATCATGTATTTCATTTTTTGTTCCCGATAGAATTTTCTCATTTGGCCAAACACAGGAATCGTTGCATAGTAGAAATCTAGTTGTAATCTCCCTTTCAATTTCGCTCCCCAAGACCTGGAAAGAGGCATACCAAACCTGGGAGGAATGTCTGCCACAACAATATCCATCAAAACATTCTTTGTTGGGATTTGATCCAGACTTACAACCAAATATTTGATGAGCCCAATACATCTTACTCTGCTAGAATCAAACGAATAAAGATCATGGTATTTCCTAGTGATGTCCAAACCCAACTTCTCCATGATAGCTTTCGGCATAAGATTGTGGGAAGCTCCAGAATCAAACATAACATTATGCAACACAAAATCATGCACCCTTAAACTGATAAAAAATGGTGGCACATCACTATCTAGAGACTCACCATTCAATGCTAGTCCAAAAATCAATTCGGGTTGATCAGTTTCAACATTCACCATCTCAGGCATTGGATCAAAATTCAGAATTTTAGACACTTGCCCTCTATAACTGTTGTTCCTCATTATTTTAGTCAAGGAAATGGACACTTTCAATTTAGAAATTTCATTTTCTAAAATAAAAACAGAAATCTTTTCTACCTCTTTGGCTGGGACATCTTTCTTTTCCTTTTCCTTCGGTACAATTGGCTAATTTGATTTTTGTGCTGATGGTGATTTGCTGATATTAGGATCAACTACCTCTTTCCCTTTCTTTTGTACAACAGGTGAATCACTCTTTGATGCTGCAACTTCCTTCCTTTTATGAATTGGGTTAACAGGCACATCTCTGTTTCTAAGTGAGTATTGCCATTGTTGGGTGGACAAAGAATTCATATAACCTCTTTGGTACTCATCTGATTCTTCTTCCAAAGTTGTGTCATTTCTAGAATGAAATTTGCATCTTTTTGTATAGCTAAACTTTCTGCATACTCCTCCTCTTCAGTAATATAAATGGGCAAATCATCTGGAGTGAAAAAGTGATTTTCTTCCCCTATCACATTCTCTTCCTCATCAGATTCTGGTCCACGCACAAAATATAGCTGCAGAGGTGGTTGTACTAGCTGTTGAGCTGTCTGATCTTGGGCTCGATGTTCTCTTTATTTGATTCTATATTGTGGCTATTGCTGGCCATGGAAGTTAGGATTTCTAACTTGTGGTTCAAGTTTATCAAGTTTCACCCTTTCGAACATCTGCTCCACCTTCCAAAGTAATTGATCTGTCGAAGATGACTCTTCTTTTATTGTGACATTCTTTTCTCCTCTTGCTCTGGCCCTCTTAGCTACCAGATTTGCCTCAACGCTGACCGTGATCTTTTTCATATCTTCCATTGTGGCAGGCTCCCTCTCTCTTAGTTGATAAGCCATGTCAACATCAAACCATCTGGAAACTTCATCATGGGTAGCCCCACAGGTGCCCTTAGATGATCAGGAATTACTTTGTAAACTGAATTGAATCTAATGCAGTAATCCTAAACGAACTCACCGACATTTCTCTTGATATGCTCATATTCTTGAAGGATTTGAAGAGGATTTTTCTTGATTTCCCAATGATCTAAGAATTGTCATTGTAGATCATCCAATGTAGCAATACTAGTAGCGGGCAAAGCTCTGAACCATTTCCTAACTTCACCGCTAAATGTCTATGCAAACAATCTGATTGTCACATTTTCTGCATCAATCTCATGAAGGTCACAAAAATCTTCCATTCTGTCTACATGTTCCTTTGTGGTAATGTTGTGAGGAGTGCCATCAAACAAAGGAATTTTGCTCTGATAATCTGCGGGCATATCATCTAAAACTTGAGGCAGCACGAGAGGTGCAAAACGGGCAGCCATCACTTTTGGTGGATTGGGTCTAGGGGATGTTGGGGGAGTAGGTGAAGCTGATGTATGAGGTGTATGAGGTGGGGTGTACGGAGGAGAAGAAATTTTGGATGTAGAAGGAGTAGATGAAGGTGAATTTACTACAGACTTTTGATATGTGACAATAGGCTGCACAGGGATAGTGGGAATGAAGAGTGGTTCAGTGGGACTCTTTGAGTTGAATGTCGTGACGGAAGATCCAAGGGTGGAAAATGCAGCTCCTAGGAAATCAACGATATTTGAAGCCTCAATTCCAGTCTGAAGCTGTCTTAAAATAAAATTCTCAATGGACTTATTAAATTTTTCTATTTCAAGAGTTGCAACAAAGTCTAGATTCGGGACTGTGGAACCAACAGCACTTTCGGATTTGGTTTCAAACAATGATAACTCAAAACATGCATCAAAATCAAGCTCTTCAAGATACTTGAAAATTGGAGGGCATGAACGGGATTTGAACATGGCAGTTTTAGAACTCTCTTGACGAAGAAGTCTTGGAATCAAATTGGGATTTTCGTAGACGGGAGGAGGATAATGATCGGGATTAGCTCTGGTATATCTCCTCGAAGCCAGTGTGCTTTTTCAAAAGATCAAATGGACATAAACAACTTTATCAGCCTATCAAATCCTAATCTTATCATCCACAACTTAGAATCATCACATACACCAGGGTGTTTGCAGGTTAGATTTTCTGTTAATGAGACTAGATTGGAGATTGATTGAAGCAGTGTTTATCTACTTGCGCTAATGCAAAGAAAAAGCATTTCGAAGGCTACCTAGCTAATCTTCAGACTCCATCTGTAGTTTTAAAACAAAGAATACTAACAAACAATCAAATCAATTTGTCCCCATCGGAGTCACCACTATGTTAGTGCCTAGATTTACCTCAGGCTAAAATGGTAGGATCCAAGGCCAACACCAAACCACGCTCAGCCTTGTAGCTAGCCCTACGAGGACAGGAGAGGGCTCTCTCTGAGTCAATCTCAACAAAGATAATCTATAGGGTTGGATATGACTGATTTTACAACTGATCTTACGCTAGGTATGAAGTGCAATGATGTGATTTGAATTTTGGGGGTTTTGAGTTGGAAAATGGGAGAGGCAAATTTGGGTCTGGGGATGAGGCATAGTTTTTGCAGAGTTCTGATTGGGGCAAGGAAGGAAATTTTTTTGATGCTTTAGAATGAATAAATGGATGGAGTAGACCAGTGAGGAGCCAAGGAGGGAAAGAGAATCTCAAGAGTCCTCCTCAAACAAATGAAAACATTGAAAATTAAACAAGATTTCAAAGCAGAGCACATCAATCCAGTAAATTCTACTTTAATCACTGATTTGTTTAATTTCAGAAGAAAAGAGAAGGGAAAATGATACACATAAAAATCATTGAACTTACAATTACATGGAGAAAAACAACATCAAAACACAGAGCCACATGGATCCCAACAAGTGCTGCAAAATCTTGGTCTTTCCTTTGCCAAAAATACAGAGATAGAATGTACAACGATGTGCCAAGCAATCCCAAGTGTCCAACCCTAAAAATGACTCAGAAAGTACATGATATAGACTAGCCTGACCCATTCCCTTGTCTCTAGGGGTCGAGCTCATCATTCTAGGAGTTGTTTCAACCAATTCTAAACAAAACACTAAAATCTAGGCAATCAAACAATTTGCCTCTATATGATAGGAAACTGATTCATTCATTAAATTTTCACTTTTTAGTGAATGAATCCTATAGAACAAGTAAATATACGCCAAAATTAAATCATAGTCATCAAGTTACATCAATATAGATCAATAATTACATCAAAAAGCAAAACTAGTCAAAATTGGGCGAATTTCTAAGCTGTATAGTGAAAAATAGGCAAAAGTCCTCTATGCGTCGTGACCAAAATCTCTATGCGTAGCACAAAGTTGGGGCTGATTTGGAGGCACTTTCCAAATTCCAAATTGAGCCGAAGATAGCTCTTTGTACAGCCCTGCTAGTCTATATTCCAACCCAAGTGACATTTCTGGATTTGGATGTCATTTGCCCCTCCATAACTCTATTCTCCCAAGACTGCTTCCTGTGGGTGCAAAAGGTGGTAGAAAGGTCATTTTTAGGGTGTTTTTTACCCTTTAGGCAACCCAGAACTTGATGAAATCCTTAGGTAATCCATGAGCATGCATAAATTTTCATAAAAAATCCATAAATGCAAAGTTTTCCTTCGGAAGATCTCCCAATTATAAGCGCACGCCAACTGGCGCTACGCGTTGGGCGGAAAAACTTGTTTTAGACAAAATTTTCAAAATTGACAAACTTTTCTTTCAATTTCTTGAAATTTGGGCTAGAACTTCTCTATCAAGTGTCATGTTGGGCTAAAGAGGATTTGGCCAATATCTGAAGATGATCATGCTCCTTTTGCCTCTTTTTCTTCTTTGTTGCCTTCTTCAATTTTGCCTTTAGATTCCTTATTCGTGCCTTGGAACTCATATTTGGCACCCTGTAATGGAAATCCATGTGTCTCAATAACGTCTTATCCCTATCGGCCTTGTCCAGTAGTCTCTCGAAGTGGATGTTGATTCTCTCAAGCCAAGACTCCCGATCATCATTAATCTCTTGCTCCAATGAAGTGAATTCAATCCTCTTCCTTTCGGCAGGTTGACGATTCTCCCAGATGTTTTGCAATTCCATGATTGCTTGTTTATCTTCAAGCTATTTGTTCCTTTGCTCCAAGTATTTCATGGTCCACTTAGTCCTCTCCAAGTCAAGGGACAAGGCTTTGATCTCTGTCTGTTGCTCCTGGATGACCTCTCGAAGATGTGCATTTTCTGGGCCCATATCGGTATCGTCATCCTAAACAAGAATAATATCCCGCTCACCTAAGGGCCCCTCATCCTGCATTGGCCTCTTGCCTCTATCCTGTACCCGTGCTGCTGATGACGGCAACGAGACCCCTTCCACCCCAAGTGGAGATAGTACTCATCGGGCTGCCTCAAACAATCCCCTCGTGCCTCTCTGATAGGTGACATATGTCGACACACCAGTAGTCTCTACCTCCCAGACTCCATCCTACTGTGAAGGTTCACCTGCATCATGAACAACCTCCTGATGAGCTACTGAAGCTGTGAAGAACTCACAGGAAATGAAGTCTTCCCATGTGATACCCTGAAGGCCAAGTTGATGTACAACAATGATATTGATGAGGGCATAGTGATAAATGCTATTGTACTTCTGTTCAAGAGTCTTCTTCTGCACAAGAGTGGTCATTCTCTTGATGTTTCAGCACATGAAATATGGAATTTTCATCAACCTCACTCACGTGAGATGCATGAATAACCTGATATGGTATGCATAGAGGCGTTAGAAGCGGCCTTCACAACTGAAGTATCTAATAATGAGTCTCATCAATGGTGCATAAGGTTCCTTCAGAAACCGGAATGGGAATACCCTGCTAAGCTGCCTCAAATAGCTAGGCCTGATGTAATGTTCATAATATGCTCTATCTAGTTGTTGCCTCTTTTTCCACTCTTCGCCTATATTCAGTATCCCGGTGACCAGAGAAATGGTTTCTGGTGTCAAGGTGAAGTTTACTCCAGCAAGAGTAATATGACCATCACGCAGATGTAAAACAAACAACCGAACCAACTTTGGATGATGTTGGATCTGAGCAATCATCTCACAATACTGAAAGCATGACTATTGTTGAAAGCATGTTATTACAAGCGGGCAGGCCTGCAATTGAGTCAAGGAAGTGGGCTCTTCTCTGACATGTCGGCCACCCTTATGAGGACTTCTCGGCACATTAGGCTCAGTTGTTGAGTCACTGTCTTGTTCATATTCTTGCTCATATGATGAATCTGTCTCGTTCATGGTGTTGCAATGTGTATAACAAGTAGGTGTTTGGTTTTGGTTTGAAAATGATGAATGAGTGTTTTACTCTCAATGCCAAAGGTCCCAAAGGGAAATGAGTGACTATGAGGAAACAGTGGGAAAAGAAAAGGTACATTTGATAAAGTGGACTGACAAGTGAATTTGAAATACAATAACAGTCACTTGACTAAGTGTTGGGAATGTGGGGTTTGGGAATGTTTTACAAATGATATGAGGAAAGGGGTAGTGATAAGAAATGGTAGTGTTAAGGATAGGAAAACAAAATGGGAGAGAATGCTTTTAGAATGTAAGGGAAAAGGAGAGGGACTATATAATGATGTGACAATGAGCATTCAACATGAAAATGATTTTTTAAAACACCATTTGAAAGCCTAAGGAGCAACTTCAACAAAAGGATATGGTTTATGTTTTTGCCATTCAAACCTTATATTATTCTCTTCAAATCATAGCAAACACCATTTAATAGCAATGGAAAAGGCTCACACACTTACTTGGATCCAAAGAAATGGTGTTGTTTGATTTTTTATGACAGCAGGGATAAGAATTTGGCTTGTCGGCTCTGTGCGCCGCGCACAAACCTAGTGCACCGTGCCTCTTGCATGCGCCACGACAGTGAAAATTTACACTGCAGAAATGAGCCCAATGCACCACGTGGCCTATTTTCACCGCGACCTCCTCCAATGCACCGCATGCACTTCCAACACAATCTTGGCCTTCAAACTCTTACAACCACCTTTCCAAATCAATAGCAAAGGCCACTAACACTTACTTGGAGCAAATGAGTTGAATAGATTTGATTTTTATTGAAGCCGGGATGATTTTTTTTCTTGGAGGTTCTGTGCACCGCACAAAATCCCAATGTATCGTGCCTCGTGGATGCGCTGCACCAGCGGAGAAAAGCACTGTGGTAGGAGACCCAGTGCGTCACACAGCCTATGTGTTTCGCGCTCTAACCCAATGCGTTGTGCGCTCTCCAAACACAGTCTTGGCTTTGAAAATTACAGTTCCGCCCTCTAACCACTAAACCTTGACTTTCTTTGATATCTTGTATGCAAAGGACATTGATACATATAGAAATATCTTCATAAAGACTTGGCTTTGATTTTGTCTTTATAAAGACCCACTTTTGTAACATTTTAAAATTGGCATTTCTTCACTTTTAATACAACTCTTTTCTTGAAGTTTCCTTTTTTATTTTTGGCTAAAACGATGACTTCTTAGTTGATTTTTTGCGGGGATGGTGGTGTTGAACTTTGGAAAAGGATGACCAGAGTCTGCATTTGAAGTACTACACGACAGGAAACTTTAAAATACATATTTATTACAAACAATTAATTTGATGATTTCGTCTTCAAAACATAGTTTTGAAGAGGAATCATCCTTGAGAATTATTGATGATTAAAATTTAAAATGAAAACTTTTTTGATCCTCCCTCTGGCTTGCTGGCTATATTGGACACTTTGAAGACTAAATCAACTAAACCCTAGACCTAAAAAGACCCTAAAACCTTAAATAACTCTTTACTCACCAAGAGATTAGAACAGGACTCTAAGTGGCCTTAAAACTTGATTTTGATGAACAAACCTGAGCCAGCAGGGCAAGGCATGAGGGGCAATGAATGTCAAGACCCTTCTGTCAGATTATGGCATGCCCCTAGTGAAATGAAACTGAGTGAATCGAGCGAGACACCTAAAAAATCAAATGCAAAAGAGAAATTTTGATCGTTGAAGGAGCGCTGACGAGACCGACTCTAATAGGTAGTCCATCATACATGAAGAGAATATCTCGAGGTATCTTTAGTATTGTGTCAGCAACAGTTTCTTGGCGCAATAGGAAGCAGGGATTAGCTGTAGTCATTCCAGTAGCAATGAAGTACATGGATGTTAGTCAATCATATTGTGAAGCTAACTGGATGAGGAATATTTTTGTTGGGTTATTTTTCAAATGATGGATCTGACTGTGGTTTACTGTGACAATTATAGTTGTATCAAACTCTCTCCAAATCAAAATATTCAAGATCCATCTAGGCATATCGACATTTGGTATCACCATCTATGAGATATTGTTGTTGGAAATAATACTGAGAGGGGAGGGTGAATCAATATTATCAAGTCAAATAATCCTTTTCAACAACCAAATTGTATACGCTACTTTAGCTAATTCAACCCGCGTATATACGCAACTATTCAGAAGTAAAACCACGTATACAGAGCAAATTTTCAATTTACTTAAACTTTCAGATGATGATTGTTAATCTGAGATGCAACATCAAATAACCAGTAACTAGAGACAGTAAAACAGAGCAGAAAGACAATCACACACAAGAACACCAGATATAAGGTGGAAACCCAATGTGGCTGAAAACCACCTGCTGCAATTCGTCTCTATCTTTCTTTAATTAGAAACTTCTATTTACAATGTACTGGTGCAGTCTTTTACCAGTACGCAGGCTGCAACCTGTAGAGAGCTACAACTCTCTCTCGTTTTCCAGCTTCTCCTGGAACGGAGCTACAACCCCCTTTAGCTCTTTTACTAGCCAAGATACTAGTATGTATGTGCTAACCTACAGAAGGCTACAACCTTCTCTTTCTTCCAGGGACCACGTTTCATAAATTTTCAAACTGGATCCATGAACATCAATCAATCATCAAGAATTTCTCCGTCAACTAATCTCTTTTTCACCAATTATATCTGAATCAAGTAGATACTTCTCTGACAGCTGTACCCAAAACATAGTACCAGAAAGGACACAGCAGAAACAGAACCCAGAACACAACAGCAATAAACAAAAGCAGCTAGATCACAACTTTAAAGCATATACGCTATTTCAACAGCCTGCAACATGCATGCATACGCATCTGCATATGGAATAACCTGCGTATACGCGTCTTTACTTCACCGAAATTGTGTGTATACACGCCTTCGCTTCACTGAACCTGCGTACAGATCTATAAAGGATAACACACTCTTCCAGATATTCAATCATTAATTAACCCAAATTATCAGACTTATAGATCAATCAAGCGCCACATCTAGCAGATCAAATTCATACAAAGATACTATTATTCAAGCTTAAAGATTATAACCCATGAGTAGAACTTATCCTTCCTTTTGCGCTAAGGTTCCTCCTTCATTCAGGTCTAGATCTGCAACATAACCCAATATACCAACTCTAGCACTTTTCAGATCTTCAATAATAATCCTGATCACACTTTGCTACAAGATATCCTTCCTCTTTTATAGTCTTAGGCCTTCCTCAATACCATGGTCCAAAACCATAACATTTCAATACCATGAACCCAAAACTAGGGATCAACACATCTGCCGAGACGCCTTGGACCGAAACATAGGTTCAAGTTCCAAGGACTAACTACCATGGACTAAAGATATGATCCCCAACATATACGCGCTTTTGTAATGTATAACCTGCGTGTATACGCGCCTTTGTCTAGATGAACCTGCGTATATGTCTTTTTCTTCTTTCTGAGTGCCTGAATTGAGATCTGTTACCAAAGAGAGTTGCCATCAAGGACAACACCTATTCCATAGCTCCAAACCTGTGCCATAATGCCAACAATCTCCCCCTTTGGACTTGATGGCAACACCAAGATCCTGAAGATTATTCTCCCCCTTTGTCATCAAGGGCAAAGGGTTTTGCTCCGCTTGAGTACATGCTGAAATCTCTATCCTGCTGTGCTGACCATGCTCCCCCTGACTATAGGCAAGATCTGCAAAAAGACATTCTTTAAGAAGAACCAAGACTTATGCAACAATACAAGACCTTCCTATCATCAAAATACTTAATATATACATCCATCACCCAACCAAGTGGGGATCATCCATCCAACCAAGTGAGAATACATCAGAAATTTACATATGATGACCAAATACATTACATCTTCATCCCAGGCATAGTGGGGAAACCAATATAGGTCGTTACATGACCTTGGCACCATATAAGAGAGAGATACATGACATAGAGACGAATATTTAAAACATGACTTATGAAAGTCATCAACAACTGATAGCAGCAGCAGCTGACAATCATCATTCAGATCAGCAACCAAGATTTCCTTCTGTTCTCCCTCTGACTTTGTTCCACCTGAAATCAACAACAGCTATGAACCAGAACCAAAAGCTTCTAAGATAATGCCAACAATCCATTAATAGAAGATTATCTGCTCCCCCTGAATCTGTGCCAGATGGTCTCTTTCAGACCCACATCAGAATATCTTCAACCAGAGCCTGCTCCTTCTGATATCCATCAAGCCTACATATACGCGACTTTCTCTGTACAAACCAACGTATGTACGCGGATACTCCTTATCCAACACGCCTACACCCATGAAACTGACAAGATTTAATAGCAAGATGATACATCAACAACTCCCAACTTCTTTCTGAGATATTCAAAAGTTTCCTTAGGCAGTGGCTTGGTGAAAATATCAGCAACTTGTTCCTTAGATGGAACATACTCCAATTTGACCTTTTGTTTCAACACTTGTTCCCGAAGAAAGTGATACTTGATCGGTATGTGCTTGGTCTTTGAATGCATCACAGGATTTTTTGAAATGCTGATTGCACTTGTACTATCACATAAAATGGGGATAGGTGGTGTACAAGTGATTTGAAAATCCTGCAGGGTCTGCATCATCCAAAGGAGTTGGGTGCAGGAAGATGCAACTTCCACATATTCCGCTTTAGTTGTAGATAAGGCAATCGAACTTTGTTTCTTGCTGAACCAAGGTACTAATCTGGAACCCATAAAGAATGATCCACCACTTGTGCTCTTCCTGTCATCCACGCTTCCGGCCCAATCTGCATCTATATAAGCATGAAGTGTGAGATCTGTATCTCTAGGATACCATAAGCCATATTTTTGAGTCCCTTGAAGATATTTGAAAATTCTTTTCACTGCTTGAAGATGAGTTTCCTCTGGATTTGCCTAAAATCTCCTAACTATTCCCACTTCATGCATGATGTTTGGTCAGGTACCTGTCAAATAAAGTAAACTTTCAATCATATACCTATAGGTTGGTTGATGCACAACTGTTGATTCATCATTTTCACTGAGACTGCATCCTGTAACCATGGGGGTACATACTGGTTTTGCATCTTCCATGCCATATTTCTTCAAAATCTGCTTGAGATACTTGGTTTGAGACAAGAAGATCCCGCCTTTATTTTGTTGGATTTGCAATCCAAGAAAGTATGTCAGTTCTCCAAGCAAGACATTTCAAATTCTTTCTGCATCACCAAGGCAAAACTTTGACTCATAGCATCTTCATTGCTGCCAAAGATAATGTCATCTACATACACAACAAGTATTAGCAATTTGTCATTTTCAATTTTTAAATAAAGATTGCTATCTGCTGATCCTTTTGAAAAACCTTGTTGATGAAGATATTTGTCCAATCGGTAGTACCAAGCCCTTGGAGCTTGTTTAAGACCATAGAGAGCTTTTTTCAGTCTGCATACAAGATTTGGATCATTCCCAAGGATGAAACCATCTGGTTGCTCAATGTACACTTCTTCTTCTAAGTCCCCATTCAAAAAGGCAGATTTCACGTCCATTTCAAAAACTTTGAAATTCTGAAAGCTTGAGAGAGCAAGGAACATAGATGGCCTCAAGTCTAGCAACCGGAGCAAAGGTTTCTTCAAAGTCTATTCCTTCTTGCTGAGCATAGCCTTTACAAACAAGTCTAGCTTTGTTTCTAATAACTTCCCCATTCTCATTCAACTTGTTCTTGAAGATCCATTGTGTTCCGATAACATTCTTATCCTTTGGTCTAGGAACCAACTCCCAAGTGTTGTTCCTTTCGATTTGCTCAAGTTCTTCATCATTGCTTTTATCCAACATTCATCTTTGCATGCCTCTTTCACATTTTGTGGTTCAGTAGAGGAGAGTAATGCCAAATAGCTTGAGGCTTCTGCAACTGTTCTTCTTGTTTGTACACCTGCTTCTTTCTGCCCCATAATCTGAGATTCTGGATGATTCTTCTGAACATATCTGGATGGAGTCTTTTCTTCTATTCTTATCTGTTCCTCTGGTGCCTCTTGAGGTTGTTCTTCATCATCTGTCTGATTTGGAGAGTAGTCTTCATCTCCTTCGATATCTTCATGATTTACTTGCCTAGGGATGTATCCTTTTTCATCAACCACTATGTCAATGCTGTCAACAATTCTTCCAAGTCTTTTATTATAGCACTTATGTGCTTTGCTGTAGGGAGAATATCCAAGGAGAATGCCTTCATCCGCTCTAGGTTCAAGTTTGCCAAGATGTTCATCCATATTCTTAATATAGCATTTTCTCCCAAAAATTTTGAAATCCTTTACCGAAGGAGTTTTACCATACCAGAGCTCATGTGGAGTTTGAGTGTTGTTCACTCGGACATTTGTTTTGTTGAGAATCACAACCGCAGCATATGCAGCTTCACCCCAGAAGGTTGCGGGAGTTCCAGACTCATCAAGCATAGCACGGGCCATTTTTTGGATTGTTCTGTTCATCCTTTCCACTACTCCATTTTGCTGAGGAGTCCTTGTTGTAGAGAATTCCCTTCTTATTCCATGCCCTTCATAAAAATTGAAAAATTCTTTTGAGGTAAACTCCCTACCTCTGTCGGACCTAAGGCACTTAATTTTGTAATCTGATTCATTTTCAACCAAGGCTTTGAAGGATTGGATTTTGGGTTGTGTTATATTCTTTCCACGACTAACCTACGTAGTGAACCGGGGGGTTAGAGGGTGGGCGGAGCCCCCCCTTCGTTGTGTCGATTGCGCAGCGGGGGTGTCACAGGGGGGGAGGCAGCCCCCCCTGTCCGGGGGTTTTGAGAGGGACGGGTAGCCCCCCTCTACGGGGTTCAGGGCCGTGCCCAGAGAAAAAAAATTTTGGACCCTTTATTAGGTTGGGTGAACCTACCTATGGTTTTCAGTCCATGGTTTTGGACGCGATGGTTTTTCGGTCCATGGTATTGGATGCTTTGGCATGTATAAATATGTATTGTAACATTGAAAGGAAAAATAATGAAAAATCAAGCTGGTAGTCTCAGTTTTGAGATCCAGTGGGAAATCTCTGTGTATATGTGTTTTATGTGTTATGCTCTCGCATTTTTATTTTTCCTGTGATTTAGAATTCGTATGCAAGTAATTTCTGTACAGGGTTAAAACCTACACAACCCTCAAGGATGTCACTCTTTTAACTAGATCTTCACCAGCAAATTCCTCCCATGCTAAAGCCAAAGCATATTAAGCAACCAAAATTGTTGAATGGATCCAACACTTCCAACAATAGGGTCATGATGTCCTGCAAAAATCCAATTCTAAGTACAAATATCAACATGAATAACATCGAGTTCCACACAAGCTTTAGGATAATTTGGATGGAATCATGGACACCATGATGAAGAATATTTTCCAGCAAAGCATACAACTCTACCAGGTTTTCAAAGCAAGGAAGTTTCTTCACTATGGAAAGTGGCTCATAAAGAGCCAATTTAGTACAAGTTTCCCCATTTGATGAGGGAATTTGATGCAATGTAGCCCATTTCTTCCTAAGGAGAGGGATTGATCCAAGTGGATGTCTATGAATCACCACAATCAATATTTTTTCCCACTGTTGATGGTTTACAATCCCATGGTTTTGGTAGACCATGGTATCCACCCTTGATATTTGAAAGGTGAAAGGAAAAAAATCTAATTGTACAATTAGCTTTTACCATATACGGTCATTCATTAACTTTTACATAGTGATTTATGGTATTCACCCATGATTTTTTGTAACCTATGTGTAACAGCCTTGGTTAAAAATCCATGTAAAAAAATATAAGACCAAGGTCATGGGACATGTATTCCAAACTGAATGGTGGGAAAAACATCCTAGTATGTGTTCATTTGGTTTATTATGGCTAAGGCAAATTGGTAAAGGCAATGGAAAAGGCTTTGGAAAGGCATGAGGCATTAATTTGTATTTTATTATGAAAATAATATAGATTAGGAGAAAAGGAAGGTAAAAGTTCACAAATTGCATGTGAGGAGCAAAATGAAGGAGAATAATGGAAATTGGATAAATTAGAGTCCTCATTAATGAAAAGACTTATGAGGATCAGTTGGTAACCTTTTGTTAGTTCAGTTTTAGAGCCCTCACTCTATTCTCTCTCTATCTCACTCTTGTACACTTAGATTTTTATTGGAGCACTTCAGCATTAGATCAAGAAAAGAAAAGAAGGCAAAGAGGAAGCAAAGATCAAGCAAGGAAGAGCAGGATCAAGCAACTACAATGAGATTATTTGTAGGTATCGAGTTGCATTTATGATTTCCTTGCTAGTTTTGGCATGCATGGTTATGTATGTGTGTTCTTGGTTCTCTTGTTGTCATTGGCATGGGTTTTGCTAGGTGTGATAGTGTTCTTCATCCTAGCCTTACCATTTCTGGATAGTCATGGTGTGATGGGTTTCTCATGTTTTGGTTGAACTGGATTGTCGGGTGGATTTGAAACTGAGTGAGGTGGCCTCTGAAAGAAAGAACACATGGGCTAGTGATCCCTGAATCAGATTGTGGATTGTGGTAAAGCCTTGGCCTAGTAACCCCTAAACCGGACTATGGGTTACTAGTATTTTGTGTTACCTCAGTGGACCTCAGAATACTATACCGGTGAATGTTGGGATATACGATAAATCTTAGAGGTGGGTGCCCTCAATCAGGCCTATCAATCCTTTATCGGTGATTGGTAGGATATACGGTAAAGCCTAGATGATGGAGTCTCAATTAGGCCTAGGAATCCTGACCGATGAATGGTGGGATATATGGTAAATCCTAGAGACTAGGAGACAGGAAAATTCCTCACAATGTAAGACGAGAAATCCTGTGGAATCAATGTTTGTTTAAGGCCTAGTGATCTAGTGGGGATTGCAGTAAAGCCCTATTCTATTAACGAGGGTGAGGTGGTTTAGCCTCGGGAAGCCCTAGTTGATTTCTAGTTATGAGTCCCATATTCATGCTTGGAATATGGCAAGGGGGTGATTAGTTGATTTCTAGTTATGAGTCCCACATTCATGCTTGGAATATGGCAAGGGGGTGATTAGTTGAAAGAAAGATTTGGTGTGGCCAATCTATGGTCGAGTGGTTTGTGGAAGCCCCATACCTGGTTGGCTTATGCATTCATTAATAAGAGCTTATTTTCCTTGGTATTTCATGTGTAAATGTACGGGTTCGTATGCGACTTTTAAGGCTAGTGAATCCTTGTTATTTTTGTTGGTTATACGCTAGTTATGAGTATGTTTTATGACAGTGATGATGTATGGCTCTCATCATGTTTTGATCAGAAAATGAATGTACAATGAAATATTGACCTAATAGATTATAATGAAGCCATTGTGATAAGGAAATGATGCTTCTTAGTGATTCTAAGATTAGTATGAGACCCCTATGTTGAGATTTGTTGTTATGACATGTAGCTTACATATTTGTGACATGTTTGACGAAATTTTTGTCATGGTTGGGCTTGGTTAGGCTAATTCCTTGATCAAGTTTTTTGTTAAAAGCTTTGTCTTTGTGTGATTTGTTGTTTTGGAAAGTCTCATCAAGTTCTGGGCAGCGGTTCAGATCCTAGCGCTAAAAAAGTGGCTTAAATCTCTCGGTCTTTGGCACAACACTGGCTAAAAAAGATTGCAGTCTTTGTGTTGCATGCTTGTGGGAGCGACTGGAGGCTTATAGAAGCATGTATTCGGGCTTGTGCATGTGACTGGGATTTTTTTTAGTGGAAACAAAATTTAATTCAAGGTTTGGGCACTTGGAGGGGTGGTTTAGCTCCTGTGGGTCTTGTAGCTCCTAAGGAAGGTTAGTAAGGTTTTTTTGTGCCGATTCCAGTTCTTTAAGGTGATCTAGGAGGTTGAATCATAACATAGTAACTCTTCGTCACATGTTTACCCCGGTAGGCCAGTAACTTGGGAAAATGTGGGAGGAGGGTGTTACAGAGTGGTATCAGAGCATGGTTCAACCCTTGGACAGAATGTGGTCATCATGCATGCATGTAGGTTTTATATGTGCTTGTGATGTATGCATGGTCATGGTCATTGTTACAATTGTGTTTCCATGTGGGAGTTGATGATGTTTTCATTGGGATTTTCTTATCATGAACGCATGTCAGTTGTATATGCATTTGTTATGTGTGTCAATGTCTATATGTTGGTATGCATGCATTGTCATGGTCATGGTTATGCATGTATAATATGCAAGAGATGCATTGTGATGGTTATTGTTGTGATATTGTGTCATCATGATGCTATTGGTGTGTTATGATGTTGATGTGTTAGCTGAAATAGAGAAGGATACGCAGATCATCGGAGCAAGATTACAGCACTGGACCTCAGGGTAAGAGCATATCATCATACATGTTTGTATGTTGGGCATCCAGATATGTAGGTTAAGGGTTGTTTTATGAATATGGTTATGTTTATGCCTTTCATTTTATTGATGTTATGGTTACATACATGATAGATGTTAGTTAATCAGTGTGATCATATGTACATGCATTGATTAGTCATGCATAGTATTAACTTGATGACTATGTTATATGTTGTTGGTGATTATGTTATATGATTAACTTCTTGTTGTTATATGTTAGTTAATTTGATGATTAGGGTTATTGCATTTGAGATCTTGATGTTATAGATATCATGTTTATCTATATTGGCCTATGCAAATGGTTATGGTTATGATATTTAGGTATGAATCGACATATTTTTGATATTGTGTTTTACTAATTTGGATTGATTGTGTAGATGTAATTGTCATGCATGAATGAAAATTGCTATTGACTTATGAGGTGAACATATCAATTAATTACTATTATAGATATCATGACCTAATTTATGTTTGAGTTGATGTTTTGTGAAGTTATATCATGCTAAACTAGATTGATTGTGTAGACAAGATAACCTCCCCTAAGATACATCATGGTATGAGTTTGATTATGTCGTCTATTTGGTGTTTGGGCATTTGATTATGTCATATAGTTGATTTATATAACACGGTATGTTTACAAGTTGATTGAATTTTGATTAATTGCATGATATGATTATGTATCTGTAAGATTGCATGAAATAATGATCTTGTCTTAAAATGGTTGTACTAACACATATGTGCTAAGACAACTAATATGCGCTTGAGTGTAAGTGTGGGCTAGTTGTAGTGATCCAAAATGGATTTTGGATAGACTTCTAAGTCTAAGTATTCCTCACAGAGGAAAATGAAAGTCTAAGGATTCTCCTGGAAATAGTCCCACTGCGTAGATATTTTCATCCTAAATCTACTGCAATTTGAATGTGCTAAAATGGACTTCGGATGCAGAAGTTATCGTAGAAAGAAGATTGCCTTTGTCCTTTGAAAAATGAGACATTTCCCATAAAAATGGCATAAAAGGCCTTATAAAGGAAATCGCATCACAAATACCCAAAGGGAAGGACTTAAAGCGGAGGTGGAAGGGATCCTCGACTACTACCTATGACTTATTGCAACAGAGATAGGCCTGCATGCGATATCGGGACCCTGGGCTATGCGATGGAGTGATTACGACCAACCGATTAGCGGATGGGCGACTGGAACACCCAAAAGTGAAGGATCCCTGGGCCAACGCGACATGCGATTGCCGATATCAGCATCGGCAGGTCATCATACCCAAAGGGAAGACCCTTGAGCTGTTGCAATTGCGATTAGCGATCAGGACCCGGACCCAATAGGGATTATGGACCCGATTGCATAAATTCTGAGATCCGTATTTTCAAATTTTCTATATATTCCTTTGTATTTGTGGTTTTGGCCATTACGCTATGCGATGCGATATGCGACTTAAGCCAGACCCGAAAGGGTTTATGGATGCAAATATATATATTTGAGTTCTGGTAAAAAGGGTTTTTCTATGTATTTTCACATTTTTGTTAAATAAACGAAATACAAAGGAAATATGCCCGGAGTGATAAAACAGACCCGAAAGGATTATACATGCAGCTTTATATTATTTGAGTTTTGTAATGAGTAGAATTTTGGGTTGGCTTCAAGCGATAAGTGGTATTGGAAGGACTCCGCCCGATCCCATACATCGGCCGACATGTGGCTTAGCACCGGAGAGAGAAAACTGCCTTTTTGGGCAGGTAATCTCCGTGCGCATAAGCCACCCAAAATGAATATCAACCGTTGGATCAAAGATCATGCAGATCAATGGTGGGCTTGCGATAGCCATAAAAGGCAGACCTGATAGGGTTTATAGGGGTGATTTCAGGGAATTTGAAGTCCAGGACTTCGCGCTTGATAGTGTATTTTCAGAAAATCTCTGTGTATTGAATTTTTCTCCATTTTCGGGTTTCTTTCTGGAAGGAGGCCCTGATCCCTCTGTAACGACCCCCGATCACTCTGCCACATTGCAAGCTGGTATTTTTGGCAAACAATGATGCGTTTGAAGCCACAGAGTCGCAGAGCCAGATGGCCAGTCGAACAGACAACTTGCAGAGAAGCCACAGAGCTATAGGGGAGTAATGACACGCAGAGAAACAACTGGGGAAGCTGCAGAGTTGAGAAAATGCCTCAAAGGAGCCAGAAGGCCAAATTGAAAAGGGGGTTGGTGAGCATAGGACGTTGCTGAAGGAGAGTTGTTCGTTGAAAGAGAAAAAATCCAGAGAGCACGATTGACAGGCAGCAAAGCTGCAAAAGGTCGCTAGAAGGTTGCTAAAGGTCGTTGGGAGGTCTAGCAAACCATTGATGCATGCAGAGGCCGAGAGCAAGAAAGCCGAGAGCTTCAGAGCCAGGGATGAGATGGTGTTCTAAGCCCATTATTTCTTTGCAAAACAATGGAGTTGAGGGTGGATCTTGTAAAAGAATTGATGCCATAATCCCAAAGAGCCTAGTCGAGTTGACTAGAGCTCAAGGAGACATAGCCCAAGAGTTTCTGGTGAACTCCAAATTAATATTGTTGTCCATGTATTTGTTATTTGATGCATTGTTGCACTGTTAAATGTATTTACATGTCAGCACAAACAACAAATTTTAAAGCATATAATCAGTTAAAATAAACATAAGCATACACCTTATTGTCAAGCACATTATTAATTCCGCATTGGTTAATCATAGTTGTCTTGGGAATAATTAAGCTTTGGAAGTGGGAGAGGTTCTTCTAATCTCACAAGAAGCCTTTAGTGCCCCATTTTTAGATCAGGTGGTATCAAAGCTTAAGATTGATTAACCACACCTTCAAGAAGGTGATATCAAAGCTAGTTATACGAGAGAAAGTGGTATCAGATCATAATGCTCGATTGACAGAGCAAAATATTTCTTGTCTGAAAGGTGTTAGGGTTGTTAAGGATTGATTGTCTGATTGATTGTATGCTTGTTGCAAAGTGACTATTTTTTGAGTTTGTAGAGGTGAAGGGAAAGCTATTGATAGCTCAGTCAAGGAAGGATAAGAAGGAAGAAGGGCTGAAGGTATTCTTCTATCCCAAAGGACCTCAAAGCAATCCTTGAAGTGCAAGAGGTTTGTTGCAAAAGGTTGCTTGGATAAGCTCTTTGTTAGTCTTTTTGAAGTTCTTTTGTTCATTGGCATAATGACAACTTCTACAAGTGTATCCTCAAATTCCTCCTTCATCACAAGATTCTTTGATGGAGACATGAAGTAAGACTTGTTCATCATGATGGACACGGTGAGAGAAATGTATGAGGATGGAAGGAAGAGTAGCATACTTAGAGAGCAGTTGAATTCCATAGAGGAAGAGAAGCAGATGCCTTCCGATAAATTTCAGGAAATGGAGAGGCAACTTCATATTGCAAATATGAACCTGAAAAGGATGCATGAGTTGGAGTCATAGCTCTTTGTTGCCAAAGAAGCCTTGGTGAAGTATCAGCTTGAAGGAGGTAAACCATTCTACTTTGTCTTCAAATTCTTCTAAGAATGCTTATATTGGTTCTTTTGAAAAGCATACTAGAGGCATAGGTTCCAAGCTAGATGGGCTATGAAGGAAAGAGCTTGGGTAAACATGCACAGGGTATTGTTGAGCCAACAATAGCTGAGGAAAGGCCTAAGTATTTGGGTCTTGGTTATGGAGAGTCTTATGGAGAAAGTTCCAAATATGCCATGAAAGCCATTGAAACAGCTCCAAGAAGGAGTTTCATTATAGGTCTTCTACCTCAAGAGTGTGAAGATTGTATTCAGAAGGAATGCAATAGCTTGAAGCATCATTTGCAAGATGCAGGTGTTCAGAAGCACACACTTGAACCAGAGAGTTATGGAAACTCTGACAACCTTGAAGAGATTGATGGTGTTCCAAAGGGAGCTACTTCTTCATTCAGCTTACCTCCTCATGAAGGTAAAAGAGGTGGAAGAGAAAGGTATAAATCTGGGTCTAAACATATTCCTTTTGATTATGAAAAGCGTGGTAAATTTTCATATAAGCATTGGAAAAGAATTGCATGTTCCTTTTGTGGTTTGGATAACCATCATGTTTCTAGATGTTGGAAGAGAATGGCCACATACAAGAAACTTTTGAAGGAAAGGAAGCAAGAAGCCAAAGGTCCATTAGAAAAGGCAAATCATGTTGTCAAGAGGATGCACATGTGTTGCACTTACTGCCATAAGAAAGGGTATCTTGTTGAAATATGTTGGACTCTAAATCCAGCAATGCTTCCACAAAAGTTGAAGAAAGTGGAAAGAGAAGATGGAAAAAATGGAAAGGAAGTTTCCATGAATGATGTGTCTTAGGATGATTCACGTGTTGATGTTGATGTGCAGACAAAGCAAGGACCTTTGAAATGGATTGGTAAGAAATGGCTAGAGTTCTTTTCCAATTAAGATTGCATGTCTATTGATGCATCTATTTTCATTTATTTGTTAATGGAATGCAAGTTGCAGGTTTCTACCAAGAAGGTGAATGGAAAAGTTGAGCAGGAGGCTCACTTTGTTGCTACAACATTATATTTCATTTCAGCTTCGAAAGTACAATGTGCTTAAGTGAAAGTTGAAGGATGAAATGCATGCATGAGCATGAGGTGCATGAACATAGGGATGTTGATGTTTTCCTTGTATTTGAACATGTATGTGTAATTAAATTGAAAGGTTGATTTATTTAAAACATGCATGTAATATTGACTTGAGAAAAGTTGATTTGGTCTCCAAGATGGAGATAATAATGAAGTGTTTCATCTTTTTAAAAAAAGAGTCCTAATGGTATTTTTCTACATGCTTGACTTGAAGGGTTATTTGTTTTAAAGGCATGTTTTGTGGCCTTGTTGTCTAGTCCATCATTTGTATGCAGATGTAAGACATGGAGGTGTTCACAAGATGTGAAATCTGTTTCTTTTGTGAAGCAAGATTTTAGCCCATCCAGTTGTTGTCTGTGTTTATGTTGTTGTTAACAGCTGTTGTTGACAGCTTTTCAAACATGTACAAATGAAAGTTTTTGTGAAGCAGAAGTACTTCACATTTGTTTGAGCCACCTTGGATCAATGATCAAGGCAGAGAAGTTCAAACTACCTTCTATGACCATCTCAACAGGAGTTCTGCAGGAAGGTCAAGAAGGAAGACAGCCTTCCCAGGAGGACCAGCACACATCCAGGAAGGAAAGTGGTCAAAGGCTTTGGTTCAGAGGTACTATGCAAAGAAAGTGTATAGAGGCTAAAAGAAGAGGGTGTTGTTACTCTCATTTACTGTTCAGATCAGTATATCAGTCTTTTGGAGACCATAATTTCTTTAGTGGGAAGGCGTGATCCAAAATGGATTTTGGATAGACTTCTAAGTCTAAGTGTTCCTCACAGAGGAAAATGAAAGTCTAACGATGCTCCTGGAAATAGTCCCATTGCATAGATATTTTAATCCTAAATCTACTGCAATTTGAATGGGCTAAAATGGACTTCAGATGCAGAAGTTATCGCAGAAATAAGATTGTCTTTGTCCTTTGGAAAAGGAGACATTTCCCCTAAAAATGGCATAAAAGGCCTTATAAAGGAAATCGCATCGCAAATAGCCAAAGGGAAGGACTTAAAGTGGAGGTGGAAGAGATCCTCAACTACAACCTCCAACTTATCGCATCAGAGATAGGCCTGCATGTGATATCGAGACCCTGCGCTATGCGATGGAGCGATTACGATCGGCGGATCGGCGATCAGCACACCCAAAAGGGAAGGACCCCCAGGCCAACGCGACATGCGATCACTAATATTGGTGTCGGCGCGTCGGCATACCCAAAGAAAACACCCCTGGGCCATTGTAATTGCGATTAGCGATCAGGACCTGGACCCGATAGGGATTATGGACCCGATTGCATAAATTTTGAGATCCGTATTTTCGGATTTTCTATATATTCCTTTGTATTTGGGGTTTTTTCCATTACGCTATGCGATGCGATATGTGACTTAAGCCGAACCTGAAAGGGTTTATGGATGCGAATATATATTTTGAGTTCCGATAAAAAGGGTTTTTCTATGTATTTTCGCATTTTCGTTAAATAAATGAAATACAAAGGAAATATGCCCAGAGCGATAAAACGAACCCGAAAGGTTTAGACATGCAACTTTATATTATTTGAGTTACGTAATGAGCGGGATTTCAGGTGGGCCTCAGGTAGTAAGTGGTATTAGACGGGCTCCGTCTAATCCCATACACCGGCCGACACGTGGCTTGGCGTTGGAGAGAGAAAACTGCCTTTTCGGGCAGGTAATCTCCATGCACATAAGCCGCCCAAAATGAATATCAACCATTGGATTAGATATCACACAGATCAATGGTGGGCTTGTGATAGCCATAAAAGACGGACCTAAAAGGGTTTATAGGGGCGATTTCAGGGAATTTGAAGTTCGGGACTTAGTGCCTGATAGTGTATTTTCAAAAAATCTCTGTGTACTGGATTTTTCTCCATTTTTAGGTTTTTGCTTGGAAGGAGGTCTTGATCCCTCTATAACGGCCCCTAATCACTATGGCACACTGCAAGTGAGCGTTTTTGGCAGACAATGATTCATTTGAAACCATAGAGCCGCAAATCCAGATGGCCAGTCGAACAGACAATGTGTAGAGAAGCCATAGAGCCGCAGGGGAGTAATGACACGCAGAGAAACAACTGGGGAAGCTGCAGAGTTGAGAAAATGCCTCAAAGGAACCAGAAGGCCCAATTGATAGGGGGGTTGGCTAGCACGAGAGGTCGCTAAAGGTGAGTTGTTAGCTAAAAGAGCAAAAAGCTAGAGAGCACGATTGATAGGCAGCAAAGCTGCAAAAGGTTGTTGGAAGGTTGCTAAAGGTCGCTGGGAGGTCTAGCGAACCATTGATGCATGCAGAGGCTGAGAGCCAGAAAGCCGAGAGCTTCAGGGCCAGGGATGAGATGGTGTTCTAATCCCATTGTTTATATGTAAAACAATGGAGTTGAGGGTGGATTTTGTAAAATAACTGATTCCATAATCCCAGAGAGCCTAGTTGAGTTGACTAGAGCTCAAGGAGATGTAGCCCAAGCATTTTGGGTGAACTCCAAATTTATATTGTTTTCCATGTGTTTTTTATTTGCTGCATTGTTACATGTATTTAAATATTAGCACAAACAATAGAGTTTAAAGCATATAATTAGTTAAAATAAACATAAGCATACACCTTATTGTCAAGCACATTATTAGTTCTGCATTGGTTAATCATAGTTGTCTTGGGAATAAATAAGCTTTGGAAGTGGGAGAGGTTCTTCTAATCTCACAAGAAGCCTTTAGTGCCCCATTTTTCAGATCATGGAGTTTTATGATTTTGACTATTAGTTGATTATGGCATGGCTATCAGTCTTGGTAGAGGTTGGTTTTAGTTAATATATATGATTTCTTGATATTTGGAACATTTGAATGACATGTGTGAATAGTTGCAAGGCAATATGCTTGATATTAGCATGACAAGGTAACAATTGAATTATTTATATAACTAATAGTTGGGTGATGTGTCAATACATAGTAAGACTCGGCAAGGAAAAAGGTAAAAAGAAGGAATTGGGTAAAAATTCCTTTGGTAATGCTTGGAAACTGCAGTTCCAAATGAATGAATGCTTTGAATTGAAGTGGGAAGTCTTATTAACCTTGATTTTGTCTGATACCATGTTGATATATGTTATATTCCTAAACATGTATTTGACATGTATAATAGTGGTTTTGAGCTATGGCTAGATCCATCAAGGGAATTGGAGTCCCTTGAGATATGGCATGGATTTGTTCAGTTACAAGGCAACATGCTTGGCACAACAAGGTAAGGTAACCGGTGTATTGTTATATTTATTAATACACTGAAAATTATATGTTTATGGTGGTATGATGCGGGGGATTGCATGGCAAAAGAGATTGCCATGAAATCTTGAAGAAGGCCTAGGTTGAGCTTTCCTTAGGAACCATGGGGATTGAGTCATGGTGTTTGTTACTAGTCTTGTACTTTTGGTCTTCTGTGATTTGTTGCACTTGACTTGTGGTTTTGTTTGTGTCTAGTGCATGGCCATGCCACTTGCTGTCGTGTCGTATTACTATTGGTTTTCATGGTTTTCTTCTTGTTTGTTTCTTGCTATTTCATTTTATGTTTTGAGCGCCTTGGAATTAGTTAGGAAAGAGAAAACTTAATGGAGTTCGGGAGGAGGTCGATGAAATCCAACAGGTAATGTAAGAGTCAAATGAACCTGGTGCCTATATAAGGGAAATTGAAGGCAAGAGTATGGCATTTGGTTGAGTTGGTTGGGTCCATTAGGATAAATGGATGGTGGAAGAATAATCATGAGAAAGGTAGTAGGAAAGGTAAAGTAAATGGGCTTAACGTAATAGATTCCTTGGCTAAGTTGGGAACTATTGTTCTCAATGTTGTGCATGTTGTGGACGAATAAAGAAAGTTCTCTTAACCTAGACCTTATGATATCTGGTAATTATGTTGTGATTATGATTATATATATATATATATATATTTGTTGTTTTCTGACACAGTCATCATAGATCATGATTGTTTTATTCTAGTGATTATATGTGTGTGTGTGTGTGTGCAGTTGTCTCACATGGTCTTCAGGGATCATGATTGTCTCATGTTGATGTTTATATGTATATATATGTATATATGTATGTCTTTGTCTGACAGGGTCATTAGGAATCATTCTTGTGGAGAAATTATTGCTTATTTAGGTGAATGACATGAAGAGGTTCCTGGTTTATGAGGAATCAAGTGGGAAGAGTAACCCTGACAAATCTATGAGGTTAATATCATGTGGATATGAATTGATATTATGTGATTATACTATGTCTATGTTTATTTTATGGACAGGTAATGTTGAGGGATGCATCAACGGAATGAAAGTAGTGTGATTTGCAACATGCTAGGACAAGCATGGGTAAGACGCTAGAAGCAAAGTTGTTTGGTAGAGTCAATGTGTGGTCTATGGATGTGCAACACTACTGTTATGTATTTATTGTACATGTTGTACCTATAGTGTTGTGTACATGTTGTTTATTTAGTACTATGTACAGATGGCATTGTGCACATGTTGGACATGTGATGTTGTGTACATATGGTGTTGTGCACATATTGGATATGTAGTGTTTTGTACATATGGTGCTTTTTGTATGTTGCATATACGGTGTTGTGTACATTTGGCCTGGTGTGCATATGGTGCTATGTACATGTGGTGTTGTGTACATTTGGCATGGTGTGCATGTTGTGCATATGGTGTTATGTACATGTGGTGTTGTGCATATGCAGTGACGTGTACATGTTGTACATGGGGTGATGTGTGTAGGCGGTGATGTGTACATGTCGTGCATGTGGCATTGTGCACATTTGGTGTCGTGTATGTGGAGTACTAAAGAAGGTATGTTTTTGATGATTATTTCAGCGTCTTTTCATTATAACTTACAAACCTTTTTGCATCATGAACTCGGAAAATGATAAAGAATTGTAATAAAACATGTGAGATTAATACGCAAGACGAAAACGCTGACAATTGTCATTTCCTTATGCAAGAAGGAGGAAAAACGAGAAGTTGTCGTTCCAAAGGAAAGGACAAGGATGGGTTAATAGCTGTCCCTTTGACAGGAGACCTATGCAAACAAGGCAAAGCAAATCAAAGCGAATCAGCCCATGAAAGGAAGTGGAGATATCACCTCGGCGCAGGAAAGAAAAAAAATGACTGAGGACTAACGGTTCGGCGAATCCCTCAGGATCCTTGATCCTGAGGGATCGTTGTTTTATCTATTTCTGCACTTAGATATCTCTGTCATCACCCTTATAAAATGGGCAGCATTGTTAGCTCGGAGAGGAGAAGAGTTAGATATTGTTATGTTTATGTAATTTCCTTTAAGGTCAAAATTTTGATCATCGAGTCTCGTTAAGAACTGCTCTATTGTAATTTTACTTTATGCATTAATACAAACTTGGTTACTATTTCATCTTTGAGTCTGGAATAACTTCAAGCGGTATACTCCTGGAGGTTAAGGGCCCAGCCCTGGAGGACACTTTCTCTTGTACCATTACGTTTGGTTTTTGCGTGGTTTGCTTATCGACGTTATTTGGTAATCTGATGTGTTTTGTAAGTTTTCATCACATGCTTTGTTATGTTTAAGTTATTAAGGTTTCTAAAGACAGAACTATTGTATTGACTCTGCATCATATTATTGTTCTTTTAGGTGCTGATATAATACTGCTTGTCTTTACTTAATACTGTTGTTGTTCCATTACAAAGCCTTTGTGTTGTGCACTTGTTCATTAACATTACGGAATTCATCTTGGAATTTATGTTCTTTGCTATTGTTGGATTTATGAACAATGTTGTTCTATTTTGAAATGCAGTCGTATTCTTTCTAACTGAGGTGATAACTAGATCAAATTACTATTTAAGTGTGTTGTGTGTATGTATGGTTTTCAAGCGCTATTCCATAAGTTATCAGTAATCATTGTTGTTCCATTTGTGTGTGTTATTTAATCCGCCCTTGAGAGTGAAGGATTGCCGTTTGATTCCTGTAGATTATGATTAATGCATTTGATCTGATAGACTAAGATGTTACTGCTCGTTAGACTTAGTTACTGTTCTATTTTTTAATTGTTGTTCCATTTCCGATTTGTTGTTCCATTTTAGGTATTTTGTTCCATTTCAGATTTGTTGTTTGATTTCTTAATTGATGTTCCATTTCTTATCTGCCATTCCATTTTTTGTTATTGGTGTGAAGAACGATCTCAGGCTGTAGTGAGCATTGACATCTACTGTCCGACTCCCGGAACCACAATCTGTTCTCTGATTTCCTTTTCCATCAGTTTCCAAAGGGATGGGTTATTGCTACCGAACCCTTGACTGATAAATTGCTTAGTTTTCTGAATGTGTGATTTAATCTTTTGAAGTAGTTAAGCTATAAACAAACATCTGTTTACTCTTGTATTTTCAAACACTGTACTACTAGCATTACTCTGGCAAATGATAGCCTCAGACTGAGACACACTTTGAAATAATAAAATGTTCCCGGATTGACATATTAATGTGAGGTAATTAGAGATGAAAGAGACCCTTTTTATAGCTCCACATTTTGGCACCGTTGTTAGGGAAAGAGTGTAGCCATTTGTTCTTTTTTTCAGAGTAGTGTACGAACTTGCTAGGGAAGAATTGGGTTTTGAAAACAGAAGGTAAGAACCTACGTGTGGAGCATGTAAAAACCCTGCTCCTCTGCTCGCTTTCCTACAGATTTGTTGTTGTTTTGTTTGAGTAGAATTTAGTAGTTAATTTGAGTGCATGACTAAGCAGAAAAAGCCAGAAAAAAATTCCAAACCTCTACCCAAGCCAGAAAAAGCTAAGGGGGCGGTGACCCTTGGCCGACCAACTTTCATAAACGAAATCTACAAGAAAGCAGAATCTCAGCCCTCAGTAGGACCCAAGAAAGTTATTTCTAAACAACCTACTAGTTCCCTTCAGGCCACAGGATCACCATATGTAGCCTTTGCTGAGGTGCATAGTCAAACTGAAGAACAGGACTTTCAAGAAATTGAAAATTCTACTCCATAACTATTGCAGGAAGGGAATTTCAGTAATCTTTGTGAAGGAGGAGGAGAGACAGGGGAAACTGAGGAACTAAGATCTCCTCTTGAGACAACTTAGCCATTGAACAGCCCAGACAAGGGAAATGCTGCAAAAATCATCTTTGAAGAAACTCAATCTCCTCAGACATTAGGCACTCTCATTATCCCGGATAGAGGAAGTGCTATTAAAACTATTCCTATTAAAGCCATTCCCTCTCAACCTATGAATACCCTCCTAGATATCCCAGAAGGTTATTGGCATATATTCGACCCAATGGCTCAAAACCAGTCAAACACTCAAACCTCTACATTACAATACCCCATAGTGGATTCTGTAGCAAATACGCCTATGAAAGCAATCCCTCTTCAACATATCCCTACATTCCACGGTCTTACATCAGAAGACCCGGATGCATTTTTATTTGAATTTGATGTACTATGCAGGGGATATGATTACACCACCGACCCCCAGAAACTAAAACTATTTCCCTTTACACTAAAAGGGGCTGCTTTAAGATGGTTTATGGGATTAGGTGGCGGGGTTATAAATAACTGGGATCAAATGAAAGAATCTTTTCTAAAGAAATATTAGGACTATTATAGGTCTAGAGAACTGAAGGACGAAATATTCCAGATGATAGCTAGACCAAACGAAACAGTATGTGGAACGTTTCCAGTATAATCTACAAAAATCTCCTTATGCATCACTACCTTTACCTGATAATGTGTTTAAAACAGCATTAATCAGGGGCATGAAGGAACAATGGATTGAAACATTAAACATTATGGGAAAAGGAGATATTTATCAAGAAAGTTTCGCTGACATTATTGATTTATGTATCAGGAGCTCAAGAGGCAGCACAAGAGTAAAACCGGCATAACATGATCGGTTTGTAAGAGATAATAAAATTTCGACAGAAGGAGTAACGCATGTAAAAATTGGAAATTTATTGGAAAAATTTAAAACTGATATACAAGGGACACTAACTACACAACTTGATATTGTGCAGGCCAAACAGAAGCAAATGGAGGCAGAACAGAATTTGGCAATCTTCTGTCCCCGATGCAGGAAAAAGCCTAGCCATAAGGAGTGTCCACTGGATGTAGTCCAAGCATGCGCCATCTACACAAAAGATCACCTTACAGAGAGTTGTCCCTCACTTCCTGGATTGAAAACAGTATATAAGGAAGCAGAAGAAGAGCCAGAATTGGTGTATTTGCTCAACTAGCGCCGTCAGTGGCAACCGCAACAATCTGGTATGTTTCCAGACCCAACTTCTTCTTTTCAGCCTCTGCAATATAATGCTCAACAATATAATATGTGGCAAAGTCAATTCCAACCCCCATTTCCAAACTGGTCACCATAGTCGTTTCCTTCCTCAAACCCATGGCTGAATCAAGCAAGCCAATCTAGTTGGCCGAATCTTCCTTATACGCCACCATATTGGCAAAGTAACGCATACCCATTGCAATGGACTCCCCCTACTTCACAAAGTTCAGCCTAGCAGACAAACTGGAAGAGACCAATGCATCAGCCAGTAGAAACCATTCCACTCCCTCAAACTACACTGCCAACCTTACAACAAAATCCCCAGTCTAATCTGAGACCACAACTCCCAGCCCAACCCAACCCCAATCCAAATAACAGATGGTTCCAATCTCTCCAAATCATAGAAACACCAGAAGTAGGAGCCGATCTGAGGGAGTATAATGATCTTCAGTTAAAATCTAGGTGTATTATTGAAACCGAGGGAGATAAGACAGTTCAAGTTGAAAATCAGTTACACAGAGAACATCTGTCACAAGAAGAGGATGTGAATAAACAATAAACTCATAATCAAGCAACCACATCCTCTCCCCCATTCCCAGAACGATTAGTCATACCTCCACCTATACAATATCCTGATTTTGACATTCTGGGAGAATTACAAAATTTGTACATAAAACTTCCATTCCTCCAAGCCATTCAAGACATCACGATATACGCAAAAACTATCAAAGAATTGTGCATAAAGAAACCAAGGAGGAATATAACAAATAATCTAAGAGTCCAAGTAGTCGGCACTCTATCCGACTTATTATCAAAAAAAGAAACACCCATTAAATATGAAGACCCAGGAAATCCAATAATAACTATCCAAATTTATGGTCAGACCCTATCCAATGCCTTAGTTGATCTAGGAGCTGCAATCAATATCTTAACAACCACTACTTGCCAAAAGCTAGGTATTACATCTGTAGAACCCACCTCTACCTTGCTAGAATTGGCTGACCGATATGTGGTTAGGCCAGAGGGCACACTATATGATGTCATGGTCTCTGTTGACTCCTAGGAATATCCAACCGATTTTCTAATAATAAATCCCAAAACCTGACTTGATGGACATCCATTTATTTTAGGTAGACCTTGGCTTGCCACTGCCGATGCTTATATTGTCTGTCGGCAAGGAAATATGATCATAACAAGAAGAACATATATCAAGAACTTAGTTCTATATCCTCCAGTGCAGCCAAGTGTCACAATAGTCAAAACTAATAGGCACCCTATATCACACCTTACTGATAACATTATATCTCCATTAACTATACAATAGGCACTTGATTTCAAAGACCAAATAGAAGAAGATGCCATTAATAATTTCATTAGTCAAACTGAACTCACATCCCGCACACAATGTCATATGATAAAAGCAACATTTGATAATGAATTAGAAGAAGATCCTCTAAAAGATGCACATGATCATACAATACCTGTCACCTCTATTCCAAATAGTAAAATTGTGGAAATTGAATTGGGAAAAACCTTAAACATTAATGCCAACCTCACATCCGAATAAGAAATGAAGCTCATCCATGTGTTAAGGAAATATAAAGAAGCATTTGCATAGGACTACCCTGATATGAAAGGAATTGACCCCCAATTATGTACACACCACATTTACATAGAGAAAGATGTGAGACCTGTTCAACAGCCTCAGAGGAGACTAAATCCTCATCTAAAAGATGTGGTAAAAGCTGAACATCAAAAACTTTTAGATGTCAATTTTATCTACCCTATCTTTAATAGTAAATGGGTCTCTCCGCTTGTGGTGGTACCAAAAAAGAATGGGAAATGGAGAATCTGTGTGGACTACAGAGAGCTAAATAAAGCAACACAAAAAGACCACTTCCCTCTACCATTCATTAACCAAGTATTAGACACTTTGGCAAGAAAGAAATTCTTTTATTTCCTGGATGGCTTCAGTGGATACAATCAGATTCAGATTGCCCCTAAAGACCAAGACAAAACTACTTTTACTTGTCCTTGGGAAACATTTGCCTACCGAGTTTTACCTTTTGGCTTATGCAATGCTCCTGCCACATTCCAAAGGGCTATCCTTAGCATTTTTGCAGACTTAATAAATGAAGGACTTGAAGTATATATGGATGACTTTACACCATACAGAGATAATTTCGATCCAGCACTGGATACACTAGAAAAAGTCCTACAACGCTGCATTGCTACCAGGCTTTGTTTAAGCCATGAAAAATGTTATATGATGATGACGAAAGGAATTATCCTAGGACACTATATTTCAGCAGCTGGCATTCAGGTAGACCCAGCCAAAATCCAAATACTTTTGTTTATTCCCACTCCTACCACTCAAACGGAGGTATGCAATTTTCTTGGATTTTCTGGTTATTACAAGAGGTTTATAGAACATTATTCGCATATTGCTGCACCTTTGTATGCACTGACTGGTAACGTTGATTTTCTTTGGACAGAAAAATGTGAACGTGCTTTCAAGGATCTGAAGAAGCTCGTATCCACAACCCCAGTCCTTCGAGGACCAAATTGGGATTTTTCATTCCAGATATAATCTGATGCCTCAGATACAACCATTGGAGCGGTCCTTGGGCAGGAAGAGGATAGAAAACCATATGCAATTTATTACATCAGCAAAAATTTATCCCCTGCTGAATTAAACTACACTGTTACTGAAAAAGAATTTCTAGCTGTAATACATGTTGTCAATAAGTTCAGACATTACATTACTAAATAGCTTGTTATATTGTACACAGATCATTCTACCATAAAATATTTAGCAAACAAGCCTATAACAAATGGCAGAATAACTAGATGGCTAATTTTATTGCAGGAATTTGATATTACAAGCAAGGATCGACCTGGAAAAGAAAATATTGTAGCAGATTTTCTCTCAAGAATGCTAAAGCCAATTGATGTAGTAGCAGTTGAAGATTAATTTCTGGATGAGCATCTGTTTGCTATGGCTATTCAAACACCATGGTATGCTGATGTTGCCAATTACCTAGCAGTAGGTAAACTACCAAAGCATCTAACCCCTAATGAGAAGAAACAGATTGTTCAGCGAAGTACTCGATTTTCTTGGATTGGGGGCTATTTGTTCCACACAGGGGCAGACATGCATATCAGGAGATGCGTTCGAGAAGATGAAATCTTTGACATTTTAAAAGCCTGCCATGACGGACCATGTGGTGGACATTTTGCCGATCGCAGAACTGGACATAAAGTGCTGCAAACATGGTATTATTGGCCCATGATTTTCAAAGATGCAAAGAAATCTGTCCAAGCCTGTGACAGTTGCCAGAGAACAGGATGCCCTTGTCAGTCTGATGAGATTCCTCTGAAACCACAGCTAGTCATCAAACCATTCGAGAGATGGGCTCTTGATTTTGTTGGACCAATTAACCCATTATCAAACCAGGAAACATATATTTTGGTGGCAACAGAATATGTCACCAAGTGGGTTGAAGCAGAGGCATTGCCAAGAGCTACAGAGGACTCTGTCATACAGTTCTTGTTCCATCTATTTGTACATTATGGCCTTCCAAGAGAGATAATTACAGACGGTGGACCACAGTTTGCTAGGAACAGAATAGCTGCAACACTCAACAACTATCATGTCCAGCATAAAATCACTACTCCATACCACCCACAGGAAAATGGGCAGGTAGAAAGCAACAATAAAATAATAGAATCGATCCTAACGAAAGCCATTGCGTCACATAGACGTGATTGGGCTGCCAGACTACCTGAAGCACAGTGGGCTTATAGAACAACATGGAGAAGTACCATTGGTTACTCACCTTATCAATTAGTGTTTGGAAAAAAACCCATTTTCCCCATAGAATTCGAAATCCAAACATTACGAACAACACAGGAAGTTGGCTTAGATCTAACTGAGGCACAAATTAATCGATTACAGCAGATCAATGAGCTGGACGAAATTAGGCTCTCTGCACTTCAAAACACTGCTCTGATCCAGCAGCAGCAAGCTAAATGGCATGATGCTCTCATTAAAAATAAAGTCTTCCACGAAGGAGACTGGGCTCTTTTGTACGACTCCAGGTTTCAGGATTTCCCCGGGAAACTCCCGACTCGTTGGTTGGGACCATACGAAATCGAGAAGGTACATAACAATGGTACCCTTACTCTAATCACTATTGACGGTTCTAGATATGCCTTCAAGGTAAATGGCCACCGATTTCGTCTCTATCACAAACCACTCACTCAGGAGTCCTTCTACCAGCCGCTACGTTGAGACTCTGATATGGAGATTTTGGGGGAGGAAGAGGAGTCTTCCTCACCTATAATTCATTAAGGAATTTATTTCTTTTTACAGTTTGTACATAATTTCTTTTCTTGAATCATTTTTGTACATATTTTTGAATCAACGTTTTGTTGTTCCTTTTTTCAAAAGAACAGCATTTTCTTCTGGCTGTTCCTTTTTCAAAAGAACAACCCCCTTTGGATCAGTTGTCATATTGCTATAATTTTATTCTTTTTCTTTATTTTTGTGTTATGTTGTTCCTTTTCCAAAGGAACAACATTTTTTATTTTGGTTGTTCCTTTTCCAAAGGAACGGCATTCGTGTGTTTTTGCTGTTCATTTTCCAAAAAAAAAGCATTTTCGATTTCTGTTGTTCCTTTTCCAAAGGAACGACATTTGTGTGTTTTTGTTGTTCCTTTTCTAAAGGAACAGCATTTTCAATTTCGGTTGTTCCTTTTCCGAAGGAACGACATTTGTGTGTTTTTGTTGTTCCTTTTCCAAAGGAACAACATTTTCGATTTGTATTGTTCATTTTCCAAAGGAACGACATTTGTGTGTTTTGTTGTTCATTTTCCAAAGGAACAACATTTTCGATCTTTGTTGTTCATTTTCCAAAGGAACGGCATCTGTGTGTTTTTGTTGTTCCTTTTCCAAAGGAACAAAAGGAACAACATTTTCGATCTTTGTTGTTCATTTTCCAAAGGAACGGCATCTGTGTGTTTTTGCTGTTCCTTTTCCAAAGGAACAACATTTTCGATTTCTGTTGTTCCTTTTCCAAAGGAACGACATTTGCCTGTTTTGCTGTTCCTTTTCCAAAGGAACAACATTTTTTATTTATGTTGTTCCTTTTCCAAAGGAATGGCATTTCTATATGTTTTGTTGTTCATTTTCGATTTCTGTTGTTCCTTTTCCAAAGAAATGGCATTGGTGTGTTTTGTTGTTCCTTTTCCAAAGGAACAACGTTTTTTATTTCCGTTGTTCATTTTCCAAAGGAACGGCAGCTGTGTGTTCTGTTGTTCCTTTTCCAAAGGAACGACATCTGTGTGTTCTATTGTTCCTTTTCCAAAAGGAACAACTTTTTCCATCTTTGCTGTTCCTTTTTCAAAGGAACGGCATTTGTGTTTTCTGCTTTTGCTTGTACACCACTTGCATGCTTTTGCTCTCCCTGTGAAACAGCTTGTTCCTTTTGCTGTTCTAAATTGAGGATGCTTATTGTTCCTGTTCTTTCAAGTCTTTTAGAATACAACTATGCACTTATGCAATGGATACAAAATCACAACACATTGAAATCAGTCAATCATAAATCGCTATCTTTATAAGAAATTGCTCTGAATTGGTAAGAGGACAGAAGGAAGGACATGCTTATTCATCATCTTTTGCTATCATTGTTCTACTAATTCTGCTCTGATTGGTTATCTTTATCATGTTGGTCCCTTTTAATCCTCTTTGATTATTATTAAGGAATAAGAGCAAAGGGTTTATATCTTCCTATTGAGATATTAAGACTTCTTCCACCATTCCTACTCTTAAGGAGTGTTGAACCACCCTTTGTGAATAAATAGGGAAAGTACTTTATGAAAAAGAAAGAAAAAAGAGCAAACATGACTTATAAATTGTCAAATGTGAGATAGGGGGTCTCATCAAGAGCCAGCCTACCATGATCATGAGGACAAAAGCGAAGTGGCATTCCCACTATGGCCACCACACCAGGGATATGGTCCAAAAGGTATATCAAATAAACAACCCTTAGAACAGGAGGTCTCATCACAAGCCGGCCTGCCCACTTTTCGCTCCTTCCTCATGAATGGCATTATGGCTAACTGGTCACCAAGCCAGCATAATGGCCTACATTTTGACATCACACAACATTTCCCAAGCATACACAAAGGATCATGGTTCCATGGGTGAAATAAACAACTCTGCCAAGGTTATGGACACCTGTCAGCAGCAGAGCACTGTTAATGGTATTGAAGTCACATTATTTACACCAATAAGTAGTTATTAACACCCTTCTGTTTCTTATGCCTTAGTAATCGATTATATATTATTTCTCAAACCATACAACGCATGAATATATATTATCACTAATCATGACAGAACAATTGACAATGACCGCATGAGACTCTGTATCCACGGCAGATGTCCTATCCCTAGCCTCGCATCATATCACCGCAGTCTCTTACGTATTAAGCGAACCAACTCTATGCCTCGATTTCGGTAATTTGCTACTTTTGTAAATGTTATCACTTAAGAAATCTAATGCTGAAATTTCTCATCCTAGCCTGATGACAAAGGTCAGTTTTGATCTAAGTTGAGTTCGTTTTTTTTCCTTAAAGTTTGAGTCTTAGGAGGTCATGATTCAAGCATGTATTTTTATTTACCACTAATCACCATCATTGATCAGTCATGCGGTATTTTGTTATCCACCACAAAGCCTTTTTGATATGCATAGCGCATGCATTCTTTTTAAAGTGTTTTCGCAGCGCATTTACTCTGTTTAGCAGTTTCGCAGCGCAAACCTTATTAGGTGATTTCGCATCGCAAACCTTGTTAGGTGATTTCGCAGCGCATCATTCAAAATTTAAACTAACCACGATGCGAAATCAGGGATTTGTGCATTCTGCAGCGAATCTTTTCCAAATGTCAAATCCGTTAGGTAAATCAGTGGCTGTGTCATCTTGTGTCAGTTCATGTACTCCACTTATCACGTCCCACCACCCATCTCCATTATCACCACCATTAGATTTGTTGATACACACGGATTACAATTTCCAAGAAAGCCACCTTGCACAAGTCTTAATGATGATTGTAAGCCTTGCATGAATAACAAATCTGCAAGATTGCAATTTGAAAGATTATAAATGACAAGATTTCAATTTTAAATAACATTGTAATCAAGCGAGGCAACAAATCAAGCAAGGCAGATTTTCAAAAGAAGCTGAGTTTTTCACAGTTCGAATAGAGCTAGTATTCCTTGCTTACAGGTCATTAAGATTTCATGGAGAGATCAGTAGAGAAGAAAGAACACAGATCAGGCAAATGTCTGAGAAACGAGCCTGAAGGTTTGGATATAACACTGAAGAATAAAGACGTGGAGAAGGTGTTTAAAAAAGCCGGATGTTGGAATTTTTGCAGGAAGTTACAAGGAGGACATGCACAGGTGACCAAAGAATTTGCACTAAATTTCATAGGATTAAATTCAAAGGTGTCTATGATGGAATTGCAGGTCTAGCCAGAGATGATACCCACTGTGACAGAGATTCCATGAGGGCAAGAAAATTGGTTCAAAAATTTCAAATTTGACATGAATCCATGCAAAGAGTTTTTAAAGAAGGAATTTGTTAATTCAGATTTGAGTAAGTCAGTTCCTAGGAGCTATGTCAAAGAGTCCTATGCACATTTACTCACCTGTATACAGAAATACCTGACTTGTGAAGGAAACAGAAACAAGAGCCAAGAGGTTTCCAAAATTAAAGGCAAGGAAACAAGTTAGAGAGTCTGTAAAGCCACTGATAATTCAAGATACACCTCAACAGTCAATTAAAGGAAAAGCTCAAGTCAAAGAGACTGCACATGAAGCAAGCACAGCTGGAGTATTTCCAAGGAGAAGAACGAGAAGTCAGATGGCTAAAGAAAAGGGTAAGTCAGTAGCTGTTGAAGAAAGTCCAGTTTCGAAGGGAAATTTAAATGATTTATTGCAGGCAATTGACTTTGAAGAGTCCCCACTAGTTCAAGATGATTTGATGCAGTCAGGAAAAGAGAAGACAAAGAAAGCTAAAGCCTCAAAGAAACTTAAGTTTGATGAGCAAGTTGAACAATTTGTTTTAAACCTAGGAGACCCATAACAAGGAAATTTCAGCAAGTACAGGAGGTACCACCAAGAACAGATGAAACAAGGGAAGAGATACAACCCCGTGAAAGAAAGGACAAAGGCAAAACAGTTGCCACACATAAAGAAGATATTATAAAGGACTTGAAAAGAAGATTGGAATCTGCTAACCTTGAGATTGCCAGACTGAGGAAAGCTGCCAGAAAACATGCCATACAACAAGCTAATTATTACAGACTGAAGACCTTATGGGAAGACAAAACAACTACAGAGGTGGTTGACTGTAATACTCAATTCCACACCTGGACAGTACCGACAATTAAAGAAGCAAAGTTCATCAGAATGATTAATATGCAATTAAGAGATGGAATCAAGGTCACGAAGAAACAAATTGAAGATTTAAAGGTACAATTAGGTCAGCTGAAAGAGTCTTCTTAATGAAATCCCATTTCAAGTAAGGCTATGCTTCAAATTTTGATGATTTTGCTTAGTGTCACCTTTTTGAAGAATCATGCACGTTCATTCAGTGTTGAAAAGTTTTGGAATAGTTGAAAGAAGGTTTTGATTGCAAAGGGCTCAAATAAATAAAGTTCTGGGTTGAAACTATGATTTTTGAAGCAACTCAGCAGTTTCGTAGCGCGCTACGAAACTGCTGAAGGTGATGATCAAAGCTCAGTAGTTTCGTAGCGCGCTACGAAACTGCTGAAGCTAAACAGTCCAATTTCAATTAACCGGTTTTGAATATGAGCGGGAATTTTCAAAGGTGAATGTCTACAAGGTATGCACGGCATCAGCTAAAGCTATTAAGATTAAACCAGGTCAAGACAGGTGGAGATAATTTGCATACGAATCTTACTTTAGATTTTTGTCTAAAGTGAGTATATTTACCACACTTCAAGATATCTAGAACAGTTTGCAGGGATTTTGGCTTTCACGCATGTAAACGGTGGACAACACATCAAGGACGTGGCAGTCTGCTCCATTTTGGGTAATTAAAAGATAAAGGATGCACTTTGTTGAATCCGAACATCTTGAGGAAAACTAAAGAACGGTACATAAGGGTAGTTTCCTATATTTCAGGACAATGGAGAGGATGTGGCATAGAAGACCAGCATGGATCCTTGAACACTCATTACTGCCAAACTGAAAGGAACCAGATGTCAAAGAACGAGAACAATTATAGCCAAGGCTTTTATTAGCATAACATGGTGTTAGAATCCTACTTGATTTAGATCTCTGGAAAGTTTAGTTGAAGTCTGTTACATTTAATAGGCAGTTAAAAGTTGATTAGGTGTCATTAGAAGTAGATTTTGAGTTCCCCTCATGCCTGAGGAGGAATCTCAATCAGATAGAAGAACTCTATATATAGCTGGAGCAACAATGTAATAAGGGTTGGATATTTATGTAAAAAGCTCTGTTGACAAGCTTATGTAAAGACTCTGTTTATTTTGATAATACAGTGAATGGTTTCAACTGCACAAGAATCATAGTGACTTCAATGTATGAATTCCTCTTGTTGTCTTTCATGTTGTTTACAGTCTTATGGGTACTTGATTACTTAGAAATCACATGCTGTGTTCTAATTTCCTTCATGTACTCATATACTGTCCTTTTGTATCTGCTGTTCTTTATGTATATTGAAGTTTGAATGCCTTGATTTCCTTGCAAAACCAATTCACTGTTAATGCTTAGTAACATATGACTCCATGAGCCCAATGGATGCTTGTTAATTTGGATCTTACCAGCCTTTTTCGTATTTGTTTTATAGAAGAGTTAGCCATCTCAATCAAAATTGCAAATCTTAAACCCTTTGAGAGAGCCCTCTCAGGCTAAGGAGGCTAAGCCTTAGCTAAAATATTGGTTTGAAACAGTTACTTGAAGTCTTCCTGGTCTACAGCCTTCCAGTGCTTGATTTTGAGATAACAGTAAACATGGCATATTACCATACGTTGTTCCGTAAGGACTCTGTTTCAGAATGTTGGGTCCCTATAATACTAGTGATTACCCCATTACTATTGTAGTTATACCCCTTATTAATATTGTTGTGCCCCTATTTCCCCCATATTGTTATTACTGTGCCCCATAGAATCCCTCTATTGTTATTTGTGGCTTTATATTATTATTGTTAGGTCGGCTGGTTTATATTGTGACTCCTTAGACTCCTATATATAGAAATGAGGTTTTGTCATTTGAATCACATCCAAGAATTGTTCATTTATGTAATGTAAAGGGGGTTGCCCCCTCGAAGAGGCTGAATTCTAAGGCGTTGATCTATCTTTTCTATCTTTTCTTGAGCTGGTTTCATAACATTTGGTATCAGAGCTTTGGATTCTAGGGTTTCGCTGCTCCAAACAGGTCATCGTGGCATTTTCGCTATAAATTCTTTGCTGTGACGTTTCAGAAGTCGCAAAAAAAACCCATTTGAGAAGAAATCGTGCTAAACCTTGGGTCCGAATTTCAGAGCTTTTCACGTGATATTTGCGGAGATATGATATGAGGAAGTTTGTCTTTTTGCAGACACATGAATTACATTCCAAACAGGTGACCTGGGGAAAATCGTCATAACTTTCTCTCTGGGGATCGGATTGAAATTTCGTAAGAAGGTGCAGAAAGAGGACGGACTGTAGTTTCTTGTATGCATTTTTCAGCTCCAAAGGTCGAAACAGTAACTTGTGGCACGTCATACAAGTTCGCTCTACTGAAGTAGTCTATAATCAAGTCACTGCAGGAGATTTCGCATAACTCTTCCTTGGAGAAACCAATTTGGGTCAGACTGGTGGCATTGGAAAGAGGACACAAAGGGATACTACAGATCACAAATTCAGAACTAGATGATCGGAAAGTACAGAGATACATCAGAGGCAATATCAAGCTCCTACAAAGTGAAAAAAGGTGTGTAGATTTTCTTAAATTTTTGCTTAAGCTTGGTTTGAAAATTTATTTTGAAGGAATTCAAAGGGCATAATAGAGCATTATCATCGGTAACTGATGCCCCAAGGAAAGAAAATGCAAAAGCCTAGTAAGGAGCCTGGAAGCTCTAGCATGACTCATGAAGAAGAAGAATAAATGCTATATGATATATCAAAATTACAAGAACAAGTGCAACAAGTGTGACTTGCACAAAAAGCAACATAATCTAAGATGGATGGTTTAAGGAAAGATGTAGAAGCTAATATTGATGGTTTAAAGAAAGGTGTAGAAGCTAAAATTGATGGCATGGATGATAAGATGGAAGAATTGAAGATAAATATGAATAAGTTGCTACAAGAAATGGTCACTAATGGTGAAAGGGTAGTAAAGGAAACTCATGATGAGAACAAAAGAAATGTTAAATCATGATTCCATAGACTCTAATGTTGGATCGAAGACCCACCATATTCCAAAAATTGATATGAGGAAGTTTGATGGCAAGGATCGCACCACATGGACATTACAGATGGAGCAATTTTTCGATCTCAATAATGTGCAAAACACACAAAAGGTAAGTATTGCAACTTTATATTTGGAACCAAATCAGTTTTTATGGTATCAATGGCTTTGCTCTCGTAAATAATTTATCACTTGGGAAATTTTTACGGAAGAATTGATAGCACATTATGAGGATACAAAAAGCAACACTTTTTTAGCCAATTGATAAGTCTCAAACAAAAAGGTTCAATAATGGAGCACACTCAGGAGTTCCTAAAATTGAACATAAGGGTATAAAATATTCCAGAGGAGCGTAGGATTGATGTGTTCATAGGGTCCTTAAAGGATAATATCAAACATGATGTTCGCCTTTGGGAACCTGATTCATTAGAGAAGGCATTCAAGTTAGCAAGAAAAATGGAAAGCAAAACTATGGCAACCAGGAAGCATACCACTCACATATATAAAGACGGAAGTGTTGTTGCCGCTAGTCTTCCACAACCTATAAGGTTGACACCACAACAATTGGAAGAAAAAAGAGCAAAAGGGCTTTACAGGTTGTATAGCAAATCCTAAAGGTCACAAGTGTTGCCTGAGAAGTAATTATTCTAACCAATTGTGGGAAGAGGAAAGA